>JANLJB010030645.1:0-12146 GCA_026212285.1 Bursera cuneata | reverse complement strand
AACATAAGACTAGCTTTTTTCCTTTTTCATTTTTTCAATATGCTTCTTTTTTTTTTTTTTTTTTTTTGGATAAGACCTATCATAAGACATTTGACTTCAGGAAGATCAACACACCTTTTCAAGAAGATCAAGAACATCCTGATTATCAATGAACTCTATATAACTCCAGTCAATTTCTTCCCTTGTATATTCCTCTTGCTCCATCTTGAAAACATGCTGTTGAAAAAGTAAACCAAGTATTGATATTAACATAAACGCAGATTATGAGTTCTAATAAATGCTAAAGACCACAAGTATTATCTCATGCTTAACCTGGTTAAAATGTTGCTGTAGCTTTTCATTTGTCAAATTGATACAAAATTGCTCAAAACTGCAGGAGAGTAATCAATATGAAGAAATAAATATCAATGTATGAAAGTCCAAATTGCAATACGGATCACAAGAGCGAAGACACATAATTGTAAATTGACGAGTAAAGTATCTTTTTAGAATCCGAATCAACACCCATGACCATTTTTCAAACAAAATCTACCAAGCAAGCCCACGAAGCAAAGAGCAATCAACCAAAGAATTCCTCAAGTAGAATATGTTTGTAAGAGTTTGTTGAGTTGTAAATTAGGAAGATAGATTATTATTGTTAAATTGTGTAGATTAGGAAAGAAGGGATTAGGAAAGTAGTTATTGTGTTTAATTGTGTTTTCTATTTAGACTAGATTGTATTAGTATATAAAGGATATACAAACTATGAGAAATATACGAAAATTATTTCTCTCATTTAACTGAGTTGAACACTCCAATGCATCATGAGAATGTTTAACAGGATAAGAATAGGATGAATCTTCATACAGGTCCACAAGTGGCATACTGCCACTACGGACTCCGTTTCCTTAGCTAAGCATTATCATCTCAGAAAACACAGGAATTTGATGCCATTCACCACAGGAAATTAACTTCTAAAATGATGAAAGCAAAAGCGTACCAGTTAAGCACCTGTTTGTCTTGAAACTCTCGAATCCATAAATATCCAGGACACCGATTAGGATTTTTGAATTTGGATCTTGACCGATAGAATTATTAATTTTGTTCACAAGCCTGGTTTAAAAACAGTGCTCAGGACATTAAAAATACCATAAACCAGATAGATCAATAAGACATTAACGTAAAATTTTTCCTTTAAAACGAATATACAAGGTCCAGTTACACCTACCAATCAAATAATCTTGAATAAACAATTTTGGCCAAAGCATCTCTATTAAGTGCAGCAGCATCTGGATCAAGCCATTTTGTTATGCTTTCGTCCCGGGTTGTAATCACACGTTTACATAAGGAGTCTTCAAGAGACTTCTCATCACACCTGAACAGCATAGTAGGTCAAGGATTTGCCTTCCACAATTTAGAGTCGAAACATTTACATAGATATCAATAGAAGTATTAGAGTATGATAAACTACATGAAAAGTTCAGATGCCGTTTTCAGATGAAATTGAGATTTATCATCCTTAGGCACTGAAGAATCAGCTTCCTCTCCCTTAGCAAACTCAATGTTACCCAAATGGAGTATAGCAGCAACAATCCGGAATATTGCATCCTAATAAAAGGAAAACCTTAGTTCAGATTTCTATGACAATAACTCGTTGCCAGAGAAATAGCTGGACAAATTACCTGCTCATCAGAACTGATCCCAACAACTCCCATAGCTCTTCTAGTCGCAAGGTACTCCTTAGAATCATCCACTTCATCCAGTCCATAGCAATTTGATTGGTTTAGGTAGTGAAACATTCTTGGATTTCCTAGTTTGTACTTCTCAATGTCCTGATGGAGGAAATCATAAGAAAAAATGTAGATAAAGGGTATTAAGCTAACTAGTGAAAAAACAGACTACTAGTTTGACATAAATCTAAAGTCTAGTACATAATAATTTATGGCTTATTATTAAAATGCAAATGCAAGTCTGTGACGAAGAAGAAGAGTAAATAAGATGAATTCCACTCAAAACATGTATTTGGAGAACAACTTATAATTACATATCTAAGAAGCAACATAACACAAGTACCCGATTGATCATCTCACAAATATTATAAACGAAAAATTTAATTTACCTCTGCTGGTGCGGCACAAAGCATGTAAAAGCAATGATAATTTCTCTCAGGATCAGACACTTGACAGACACGGGAACGTTCCAGTAAATATGTTCTAATTGCAGCCCCCGAAATCCTCCCCCTTTGATCAAACTGAATCTCCACAAACTTACCAAAGCGACTGCAATGACATTGCATTCAACTCAAAGCAGAATTTGATAGGAACGGAGTACACAAATAAAAGTTCTATAAACCTAAGTTTTCTGACCTTGAATTATTGTTTCTGACAGTCTTTGCATTGCCAAATGCTTCCAGAACAGGATTCGACTACCACAAACAGGAAATGCAACAGAAAAATAAGAATTTGGAATTAATGTGATATAGCATTTGTGCAAGCTCACTGCCGCAAAAAACTATGGTGTCCCTCAAAACGAAAGAAATATCTACTTCACACACCACCAAGTTGGACTAGTATAAATTTGCTACCTCTAGGACTTGCTGCTCCACGGACTGCTTTCTTTCAGTTAACGTTCGTCCTCCCATATAAGCAAGATAATGCATAAGCATCTTCGTAGTTTCTGTCTTACCAGCTCCACTTTCCCCACTCACCAAAATTGACTGGCTTATTCCCTCATTGATCATCAGTCTGCAGTTACAAATTATTCTAGTCTAAGGCAGATCAGAAATCCTAAAGAACAAAATAATTAGGAGAGATAGAAGCTTAAGATAAATGACCTGTATGCAGAATCTGCTACAGCAAAAGGATGAGGGCTCAGCTCACCAAAAGCTGCCCCTTTATATTGTTGCATCATATGATTATCATATAAATGAGGAAGTCTTCTAAAAGGGTTCACGGCAATCAATATATTTCCCGTGTAAGTCTGAAATCATATTAGTGAGTATAGCTTTATAAAGAAAAACTAGCAGAAAAAAATTTTAAAAATAGGAAATTAACCACCACAATGTTAAACATATATACAGGCAAAGATGAAACTCCAAATACCAGAACAAAAAAAATAAATAAATGCATAAAATGTCGTTACAATGAAAGGAAGCATCTAATAACACCTGAACAATTCAAAAAGTATTTACCAACCAACAAACCAAGATGAAATCATCTGTTTAATACTCACATATATTTCATTTACATCAAATCGGCATCTTAAATTGTGCAAAACCCCTGGTTCATGAAGATAAGCCAGCTTTGTCATATCATCCACACCACATGGTGGAAATTCAGGATCCTTTGGATGAATGCTGGAGGCTTTGGCAACAACCTAGTACATGAAGAGCACATAATCAGGAGCATTTCATCAGAACCACTAGAAAATCAAGCAGGTACCAGATTTCATAAATTCAAAATCAACTTGAAGTCTATGTTAACATTCAAGGAAAACAAGAACTTTAATGAGCCTGGCAACCATTAGACAAACAAAGTCCAGTCATGATTTTATTGCAAAAATGTCATAATTAAGACACTTGCACAAAGTAAAAAATAAAAAATAAAAAGAGGCAAAGACAAGCAACATATTTCTGAAAACATAGCCTCCCAAAAGGAAAATACACAATAAGATTTTCAAAATGTGATATCATTTAAAGATTAAAAAATAATAATAATAATATGTCATTCGCGAGTTCTGGTCTTTATTTGTGGCCAAATAATAGGAACACATGAACACCAGAAACCTATGCAAGCCCAAGACCTTTGTTTTGCTATAGCTTTACCATCCACATTCCTTAGTCCAAAGCAACACTGAGAGGTGATTTAACATGTAATTGGAACATAAATCAATAAGCTCTTATTTTTTTCGAAACAAACTTATGTCAAAACATTAATTGAAATATTTTGAAAAAAATAAAAAATTACAGGTTCCTATCCCTGCCAATACTTGGAAAATCATAAATATGTTGAGAGTACAGCCTGGGTTTTGAATATGATGCAGCCCTCTGGGAAGGACAGACTCCATGAAAAAACTCTTTTATGCATGCAATTAGGTCTAAAGGTGATACACTTGAGTGTAATGTGCAAGTACAATTAAGGGTTCACTTAGTCTTATCTAATTAATATTGAATCTGGCATTAGAATACTGTTGGCTCAAAATCATTTAGTTCTCTTCCTATTTCAATTTTAGAGGTGGTTAAATAATTCTAGTAGTCACATTTTATTACTTCATATGTTATTATATCATAGTGTTTGTCAAGTTTAAACAGAATTTTCCAGCAGCTACAGAAACAGTACTTGAGGCAATAATTTCCATGGGACCATAGGTGTTAGGATTATCTGACACAATTCTAAATGAATAAATCTAGGAATAATCTCAGCGGACAATAGCTGTGAACAAATGTAAGCATAATCTCCATGGAACCATAGGTGTGATTCCCAGAAACCATCTATCCTATTTATTCTACTCTTCTTCACCACCTTTATCACTCCAGCTAATAAGCATCTTTAAAAACTTTTTAAACCTTAAAATCCTCTCACTACAATCCTAATCATATCCATTATCTTGAATTCAGAAAACGCATATTCAAATCTTTGATTACTGTTTACAGCCCTGGAACAACCTTCATAATTATTCATTGTATCCATATTTTGATCTCACACGATAGCCCGTCCGGTAAATTATTACAACCCTGATCCCTTGCTTGCATTCCAACCACTAGCCTCGAAATAAACATTAAAATTAAGTGTAAATATCCTTATTCCAGCTGCAGCCCTTGCTTGCATTCCAACCACTAGCCTCAAAATAAACATTAAAATTAAGTGTAAATATCCTTATTCCAGCTGCAGCCCCAAATTTTCAGCAACAAATCTTTAGTTTCTCTCCACAAATTTGCATAAATTTATATCCTCTTAACTTAATTAAATTTAAACCTTCTATTTTCTTCAATACAGTAAAGCCTAAAGGCATGATTTGCACCTTGTAGCAAATAGTTACAGCACATAGTAAATCATACGAAGCTCTGACCAATTGCTAAGTACTGTGCCAAGTCATTTAGACTAACAATTGAGAAAAAGACTTCAAAATATAAGCTCCCCACATAGCCATAAGAGTTCTTTCTATGTGACATGACCAGAAAACTCCTATGTACACAGTCACCTGCATGTCCAAGTTCACTTGTCTTGAAAATCCAGTATCTCCTTATTTGAACCTTTCTTGTCCATTACATAAAAGGAAGCCTTTTGTAAAACCTTTTTGAAGCTGTTAAACAGAACAGCGACATTTCTAAAACGACTATGGTCTAGACTCCCACTTTCATTTGTCCAAGGGACTCGATTACACATTTTTGAGAAAACACCTGTTTCATCATATCTAAGAAACTTTATTCAAAATCGTTATAAGATTTTACTCAAAAGTCCCCAAACTTCCCAACAAGTATGTGTAATTCTAGCCACAAACACAACCTAACTCTGTAATCTTGGTAAACAATAGACTTTATGTTATGATATCCCAACTACATTGCCAAAGGGAATTTCCATCCCAGACAACCACTCCAACCCACCCTTAGGGTTAGTTGCTTGTAAAATTGTAGAATTACCTCTAGTGACTGATTTAGCAATACATACTATTGACCACCTAAGACATGCAAATTGCAAATCTCAGCGAGGATTCTAGACAACTATACTACCTGTTAGAGTGTGACCTAAATTCTACTTCTTAGAAAAATCCTTTTAGGATTAGGTTTTATAATTTGTACTTATTTAGGATTCTATTTTCCTAATTATGGTTGACTTCTATTATACTAGTTGAGTCCTAGAAGAAGTAATATTGATAGAAAGAATAGGAAAATTAGAGTTATGGTATCAATAGGAGTTCTACTCCTATTAGGACTAGAAGACTTCTAAATTATGAGAGAGAGAGACTAAATATAAGGGGTAAATACCCTTAGTATTTTAGGAATAGAGATTTGGTTCAACACCGATAAAGTATGTTGCTCTCTTATATTAGGCATCGAGTATTATTCCTTCAAGCTAAATGATAGTAGGTATCGAGTTATCCTTAAGAGCTAATATGTTTGGTATCGGTTTATCTCTTGTACTCTTACATGCTTATGATCTAGTGGATTTATCTCTTCATCCGTAGATGTAGACATTAAAAGTCAAACCACGTTAAATATTTTATCTCTTTGTGTTGTTTGAATTTTATCAATCTTGATGTTATTTGTTTCCGTATAATTCCCTTACAAATGGTATCAGAGCTCGTTAATTTTCTTACAAGTGGTATCAGAGCCCGTTAATTTTCTTACAAGTGGTATCAGAGCTATGGTTGCAAACTGGGAGAAGACTATTTTATAGAGCTTCAGGTTACGAATTGGGAAGACTATTTTTTCAAGATTGAGTATAAACAAAAGAGATTAGCTACAATGATTATAAGTAGTAGGTAGAGTGATTTTCAAGTAGGTGAATTCTTCTTCTTCTCTGACCGTAACATCAACAATGTTTTTGGTCACTGTTCATAGTTACTGTTCATGATCACTATTCATCTAGTTACTGTTCACAATACTGTTTATCATCGGTTACTATCATTGATACTATTTACACCGGTTGCTATTTGGATACTGTTCATAATGCGTTTGGATGCAATCATTATTGTTCAATGAATACAAATTGCCTTTGTGGAAGAGATGAAGAGTTTGTTGTAGAATTCATATCAAGATAGAGATTTGTTACAGTATGACATGATTCTTACTTATTGGAAAAATCCTTTGAGGATTAGGTTTTATGATTTGCTCTTGTTTAGGATTCTATTTTCCTAATTGTGGTTGACTTCTATTATACTAGTTGACTCCTATATGAAATAAGATTGATAGAAGGAATAGAAAATTAGAATTATTGTATCAATAGGAGTCCTATCCTTATTAGACTCCTATTAAGAATAGAAGATCTCCATATACACCTATAAATATAGGGATTGAGAATCAGTTTTTGTACCCTTATTTTCATAGTGAAATCTCTCTTCTTCTCTGCCTATGGTTTTTCCCCATCTTGGGATTTTTCACGTAAATCTTGTATGTTGATCCTAAATATTTCATTCAGTTCTTTATTGTTATTGCATTAAATCCTTTCAAATTGGTATCAGAGCTCGTTAATTTTCTTACACTACCTTTTGTCCTAAAATAGTTGAGTTTCAATGGAGAATTGGTAACATATTTAACGATCTTCTAATCGTAATATGACCTTCACACAAAAGGTAGAGAAGTTAATTGTCAACCGAAAAGTAATTGCATAATAAATGGCTACAGCTAATAAAGTGAGAACATTAAACACATGACTATTAACGTATTGTAGTTAAGATTAAGAAAAAAAATCTTAAAAAAAAAAAGAAAAGAAATCAGAAAGGTTAGGAAAAAATTCTTATTTCTATTGTGGAAAAACCTTATATAAAACACTGAGAATTAGCACTCACCATCTTCCCTGACGTGCAGTTTACTTTGATCTCTTCATTTTTAATTTCTTCTACCTCGCCATCTAGCCAAGCTACTTCCGGATCCTCAATCCAAACAAGAGACCCAACCACATAATTGACTGGAGTAGCCTGTGTGGGCAAGGTAAGTATGAGTACATTAGGCTAATAAATAAGTAACATCCTTCCAGAAGACATATAAATCTAGGAGCAAGAACTAAATAGAATAATGATAATGATTCTACATTTGTCCCAAAAAAAAATTAAAAAAAAAAAAAACATTTTGAATGTAATCCAGCTCAAAGGTGACCAATCATCATAAATTTGGTAAACAGTTTTCTCTTTCTGAGAAGAAGAGGATCTGGAGTTGGCCTTCTACACCACCGTAAAAAGGAATATATACATATATAAACCTTTCCGACACAAATGGATAACTCCTCGTAAAAAGGAATCAGCTTTACACATATCAGCATTTTTCAGAGCAACATTTATTAGGTTCACCACTGGTTTCCTGCAGTTCTATTGCCATTCATTTGTTGGAATGCCTTAATTTACCAATCTCACATCATACTCCAACGGTGGTCACCAACTTGATCTAAACAAAAGTTCAATGCAATAACTGCATGGCACAATAATTTTAGTATCGAAAGATATTCAGATACCCGTTTTCAGTTCCACATAATTTGACAACAAACAATCAATTACAATAACTATGATGAAACCAAGAAGAAATGCACGGCAAAGGAACACAACACCAAGCATTTTTTTTTTTTAACGCAACATTACAAATACAAAACAAGTGAAATGCAGATAGAACAGTCATTAGTCATCCATTTCAACAGAAAACTGAAATTCCTAGTAATGCACCAACAATAACTACCTAACCAGCTGATAGTGCTTATTGTATCAAATACTTTCTTACACAAAGCAGCTTGAATAATCAACAAACAGACTATTTCCGACTATCAATTGAGGAAATTCAACAACAATTCTTTATATTTGTTTCTACATTTCACAACTAATCGCCAAAATTATCCAAAACAAGGCACAAATAGAATACATTGCGCAGAAAAACAACGCAAGTCATCAAAAGTTGATACGAAATCCATAAATTACTTCAAAAGCAAGAAACGCGAGAAAATATTGAAAATGCGCACCATCGTTCACCCAAATCTGATGAGACAGATCCAAAGGCTGCGCCGATATACCGTACGCTCCCTTATCGACAAAGGCCACACCACAATGTACACGAAACCATCGTCAATAACGTGAAATCAAACGACGACCTCTACACAATAAAGAAAAAGTATAACTCCTTATTGTTTCCTTCTCAATGAATTTAAGATACGTGTTAGTGGTGAGGGCGCCGTTTTGTATCCGCTGGTTTTCTTCCTCTCTACGTGTGTGCCGCGAATGGTTGAAGAGTTTCTTCGTTTTCTGATCAGACCGAGAAAAATGTTGTTGCAGAGGCTACAATGGCGAAACTTGAACAGCGAATAAGAATCGAACCACCAAGACTCTCCTCTGCAAAACGATTTCCCCCTTCGGTTTTCCTTGGCTTTCTTCGCTTCCTGTCTCTGTTGTTTGTTTGCCAAAATTTTCCCTGTAAAAGCCGCGACGACGTGAAGACGTAAACGTGATATTGGAATCAATAATTCCGGAATTGCCCTTATGTTTTGAGCGTATTTGCAGATAGCGCCAGGCTTGGTATTAGCCTAACATCCTTCTCCTTCTTTTTGCAGTTCATTTCACTTGGGATGTTCTTCAATTATACCTTCAAAGTTCAATAACCCTTAAATTTGGTTGTATTTATTTAATTTAAATTAAAATTTAATCTTATAAATTAAATTAAAATATTTTCATATTTTATATCAGTCAAACTCCAAACCCAATAAAGATATTAGAAACTAATAATTTATTTTCGTTTTTTAGAAGCATTTTCTAAAAATGTAGATTCCCTTCTAAATTTTACAATCAAATTATAATAACTCCAAAAGTAATGGTCAGTTAAATTACAGAATTAAATAATCCCATTTTTACTCCTTTTTGTTTTATTAATTTTTGACATATTTTCCAGTTTGTTATTATTGGTCTAACTTGTCAAGAGTTAGGTCCCAACTCCACATGCATTCTCTAAGAATCGTTATACAACTTGAATGAATAATTATAAATTATTGAAATATTAGATTATGCATGAAATTATCTATAGCCTATATTAAAGAATTTTAAATTATATCTTTTTTTAATATGTATATATATAGATTACATAACAAATATCAACGTGTTAATATAGTGTTATGAGTCGTATTTTCATCCATAGGTTCATAAAAATATATATATAATAAAAATTAGAAAAAAATCTTTGAGCTACTCAATTGGGTAAAAAAAAAATTTAATACTAAAAATCTTTTTTTTTTTTTTTTTGTCATTTAGTTATCACTTATAGTTTATTGGTATCAAATACAATCTTTTATGTCTACTCAAATAAGTCAATTTTTAAGCTTTTTAATAAGTTATTTTGGAACTTTATAAGGCTTTTGTCAAAAATACTACTTTTATTTAATTTTAAAACTAAACTTTATTTTTCTTAAATGACCAAACATTTTTTAATAAATTATCATTAGAAGCATTTGTTTTATATTTTACCAATCTTTTTTAATAAAAAGCTTTAGTTTTATAAAATCTACCATATGATTACTCCGATAAACTCTACTTGTCTGAAACAAAAACAAAAAAAAATTCCTTCAACGGATGAAAATTCCAACGGACCACCCACCGACTCATCCAATCGACACGAGTCTTTTTTAATATTGATTTGTATACCTTCTCATTAGAAGCATTTGTTTTATATTTAACCAATCTTTTTTAATAAAAAGCTTTAGTTTTATAAACTCTACCATATGATTACTCCGATAAACTCTACTTGTCTGAAACAAAAACAAAAAAAAATTCCTTTAATTTGAGTTAAGTTAAAGCTTTTTTTCTTAAAAAAATAAAATATAAATAAGCTCCACTATTATATAGTCTTAGAATTTTTGGTTAAATAAGCAAGATGTGAATTAATTAAATTTTTTTTAAGAAAAGAAAAGTCAATAAAATAGTTAATTCTTAAAATGGTATTCATTGATAAGAAAGTATTAGACACAATATAAGTGTCTTTCAAAAAGGCAAATCAAAACTATTTTTAACAAGAAAAAATATTAAAATCTAATACTTCTTCTTTTAAAAAATATAATAATTAGTTACTACGCATAAACTAGATATATTAAAAATTAATTCACTCAAACTGATAGTTTCAATTTAAACTAATCCAATTTTAATCCTTTTCCATTAATTGATTAGATTTGATTGGATTAATTTTCTAGAATTGATGTAATTGGAATTATCATTGGTCTTTAATTGGATGAGTTATTGGTTTTTCTTTTAAGAATCTAGTTAAAGGAAAGAATCCAACATATTTTACTTTTATAAATTCATGATGTAGTTGAGAATTGTATCATATTTTTTAATTTTTTTTATTATGTATCATATTCTACATAAAATTAATAACTACAATTATTAATGGTAGGAAATTTTATTGGATATATTGGATTTTATTAAATTGGATTTTCAAATTTTTGACTAAATTAGATTAAAAGTTTGATGATACAATTAATAATTAAATTTGATAAAATTAATTGGTTTCATTCCGCCTTTCGATGGTGGGCTTCGGAATATAGTTGTGATGGCATAGATATGGTTCTTTTCAAAATTCAAGGGCAATATGGGAAATAAGAGACTGACAAAGCTGCTCCTTGGTCAGGATACCGGACCCACCTCATGGTTGCAATTAAAAATTAAAAATATTTCTCCGCTATGTCCGGAGACCTTTCTGCTTGTCATAAACTGTTTATAGGAGAATCACATCCGATCCCCCTATATTTGGGGAGGACAAACGACCTTCCATCTTTTCAAACGACAACACATGACCCCTAGATGTTAGTTTCTTCACATCCCTTCTGGCAAAATATGGAATAACTATTTTGCCCTTTCCTTGTGCACACTCTAAAAAGTTAAATATAACAAAAGACATATATCATTATAAATGTAGAGATGATGTCAACAAAAAAAAATATTATCATTTTTTTCTTTTTTTACAATTTTATTATTTATAAATTTGTAAAATGATAAATTTATCCGTGGTTTTAGATCTTTCATTCCACTTTAATGTACACCAAATAATGACACATGGCAAAGGGTCACATAAAAAATTAATAAAAAAATATATTAAGTTTTTCTTTTCCTTCTTCTCTCCTTATTTTCTTCAACAATAGGCAATCTTGGTTGAACCCAAATTCTTTTTCTTCTCTTGTCATAAAAAAATCAACCATCATCTAAACTTGTTTGATCTGATTTCCATTATAAAATAAGACATCAGTATCGAATAGCTACAATAGTGGTATGTACATCTAATGACAAGCATTGTGGATTTTTTTGTTAGCAATTGCGCTTGTGAATCGAAGATAGTAAGACTAAAAAATGAAATTGTCAAAAGAGGGAGAAAAGAGAAAAAATGAGTTTTATTTCATTTGTTTCTGGTTACAAACTAAGGGGGGTGTATTCAATTAAGACTTTTTATAACTGAATGACTTTTATAGACTTATAGACTTTTAATGACTTTTATA
>JANLJB010030644.1:0-28515 GCA_026212285.1 Bursera cuneata | reverse complement strand
ATGTAAACAAATTTTATTTATTATATAAAGATATTTGGATTTAACCCGACCCGAACCCGACAAATCCGACCCGAATTATTTTAAAAAATTTATTTTTCTAACCTGACCAACCCGACCGAACCCGAAATAAACCCGACCAACCCGAACCCGACGGGTCCATTTTTTTCCAAAACCCGGTTTCGGGTTTTTTTCGGGTTGGGCCAAACCCGACCCGACCCGACACGTGCCCACCCCTAAATAAACGCATATCAAAATTTATCTTTAAGATTGCATTCATTCTATTGCTAAGTAAGACTTTTCTTATTACATAACTTAACAAATCATATAGTTGAGCCCAAAAATCATCTGTCGGTGTCAAATCATAGGCAAGACAAGTACAAGTGAGGCTTTTACAAAAAGTACACTCATGTTCGAAGGTAAGAGCCAATACCTCATTGTGAACATCAATGAGTCCTCCCACATATACAAATCTGCTCTCACACGAATGTGAAAAGCATACTAGTCTTAAAGACCCTTTCCTACCATACGAAACATAACAAAACAAACACCATTCCCCAAGGAAGGCCATAGAAAATAGCTCAACATGTCTCATAATTCAATATTTGCCCACTAAGCATATGAGAATTTAAGCATTCTAAAGCATAGGCATGAACATTTTACAAATATCAAAAGTATCAAACTTATCTCATTCATGCCACGAACACAAAGTTCACATACAAAAGATATCGTAATCAAAATATTATATTCATATCATAAATAAAATATTACGATCAAAATGGAATTTCATATATTCATAAACGTATTTAAATCTAACACTTTTTCAAAACACAAATAATATATTTATTGTGATCTCAGTTCAAAGCTTAGTTTACTTACCTTAATTATATTTCAAAAGATTCTTAACTTAATTAAAAATCAACAAAGTTAAGAACCGTCACAAATACGGAAAGGCTGACTGAGTTTCAAAATTAGCCCTAAGCAAAGTCCAATAGCAGATTTATGGGAATTCAACACTTATCCCAAACCTTACAAAAATTTACAGGGCTCAATTAGACACTCAGATCATATTATCATAAAAACTTCAGATCAAATGGAGGTCATATAGCCCTTGAACAACACTTAATTTCACAAGTTCCAGATTCTATCTTGTAAGCTTCTAAACATAACAGCATAATTTCGGCAATTTATATCTATCCAATACAGGTCTAAGAATTACAAAACTCGGCAGTCTAATATTTAATATATTCATGATTCATCATACCAAAAATCATGATTTTTAGACATGTTTAGAATAGTCAAAATGAAATACTTTTCCATACCCTATTCTGAAAACTGGAAATTCCAGGCTTACTGATTTCATTTTGCAAATTCACCATAATTTGTCAATTAAGTAATTCCATTATTGTTTGAAACCTTATTAAGTGCATAACAACATACAAAATTCGGTTGCATACAATAAATAATCAACTTATTCAGTATTTTACATCAATCTAACATACACCAAAATTCTCCAGAATTTCCAAAATTAAACAGCAAATTTCAAAAATTCACTAAAAATTGAATACTTTGAATTTTTGAATGAAATTTGTTTATGGAGAAAGATCTACTTGTCTATTATAAGATATATAAATTCCAGTTCAAAATCACAAATTCGAAATATTCTAGGGCTTTTTGAATTTCATGTTGTCCTTTTGAATTCTACAGAATGTCAAGTTCGAACTTCCTTCTGAGCTCAAATTAATCTTACATAAACCAAATCTACTCCAAATTGCACAAATTTAAGTTTATATGAAAATTTCAAAATTTGCAAATCAAGAACAAGGCTGAAATATGTCTTATACATGCCTTAAATCTTTCCCAAATCATAACAAAGTCAAGGAAAAAATTGGGTATAAAATCTTACCTCTAATTTTGTTTTCTCAACCTTGTATTTGCAGGATTTTCTTCCAAAAGCGCTCAAAAATAAAAACGTCTCCGGGATGGAATTAGACAATAGATGCTTAGGGTAAAATTTTAATTTTGCCCTTCTTATTTTTTGGGTATTACAATGTATGGCTCATGAGTCTATGAATTATTAAGAACAGGATATAATAGGATATAAAGGAAGTGTCAAGAGCTAAATATACTTAAAGAGTAGTTTCGCGACTGAAACTCAAGGCATGCTATTCCAAACCGTAAATGCGTACCATAAATGTATCAACAAGATCAGAATATTAAAAGATGCTAATTGACATATTCAATGTCAGAGCAACTATTATTTATTAGACGGTGTACACATAAAATCCAATACATTTGCATGCTTTTGTAGCAAGCTACAAATTGACAAACATAACAATAGCCTATACCACCTAATTAGATAAGCTTTTTGCCAGTCGGGAAACTGGTGTTAGAATTCATCTTCTCATACTTAATATAATGCATGATTTCATTTTCGAGCCACAACCGCATTGCAATGCAAGCATTCTTATCATTTCGCTTTCATTCATCCTCTAGCATATCTTTCCGTGTTTTTTTTTTCCAACTAAAAAATCCAAATCTTATTGGATGAACAAATCTAAACCTAAACTTGCTACACACCGAAATCAATTTTTCTATCAAATTTCTCTACATCGAATCTTGTAGTGGAATTTGATCATTTTGTTTATGTTGATTTCCTTAATATAACAAACCCTAAACTGTAACTCGCTTCCCAAATTTTTTCTGCACAATTGAATAGCACTCACTAGGAAAATTTTCAAGAAAGGTTGGAAAGGTTACAAACAGTTTCAATTAAAATTTAGTCTCTTTAGACAATTATTGTCTTTTTGACAAAGCTCACTTAGATCATAACTATTCACAATTTACTACCACAAACTCTTGCCGTAATACAAATTTATGATTAAAACGACAGTATAAAATCACTATTGATTAATGAAAAAAAAAAGTTTTAAGTCATTGTAATTAAGTAGATGAACAATTCACACAAAAACAATAGAAAAATGAGATAGAACAATATTTTTTTAACAAAAAAATATAAGCACTTAACAATTATCTCACTAGCTTTCACACTTCTCTCGCTATGAAAACTCTTTCTAAAAGCTCTCTAAATTCTCAAGTGCCTTAGGGGCATTTCTTTTCTGTTTAAAATCTGAATCGGACTATATTAAACTAAAGTTTGAATATATCTACATATATAAATGTGAATGATATATTTTGTTTTTTAATTTCAACATTTGAAAATTAAAATGTATTAATACTAGTATTTTTACACATCTATCTTTAATGATGTTGTTCTTACTTATGTAGTTGTGTTTGTTGACACTTAACATATCAAAAATATTTACAAATCAATGTTTTGATAAAATTAATATTAAAGTATTTAAATGTTTATGATCTTAAATATTTTATTATTTTTAATAAAAATAATAATTTATATTTTATATTTATTTAAATATGAATTGTTTTGTAAAAGTTATGAAAAATGGATCACAAATGAATTAGATAATTGTATTACCCAATCATGAGATGATCAATATTCACGGATAAAATTGACACTTTTGTCAAGAGTCCTAATGTAATTAAGAAAAGTACTTATTTCTTTTAAATACCTAAATTAAACAACTGAACAAAGAGTTAGTTTATTGAAGGATTTTCCTAAAAAAATGAAAGTAAATGTAATTAATAATAATGATAATAATAAAAATAAAAGTAAAATAATAAGAAATGACACTTTGTTATATTTTATATTGGTGTAACACCCTGGCACATAGTCTTTCATGGTTTTATTATTAGGTTTTTTAATCTTAAAAGCTTCCAACAACTTAAAGAGTTCATGTAATATTTAAACAAGTTAAAAGTCATATTACCAAGGATGTTAGATCCTCAATAAAAGTTCAGAAATTCACCCTCATCAGTCTATATGGGTCTTGAGTGTTACAATTGATAGAGAAAATGATTTAATAAATAGTAATTTTATATTAAACTGTGGAAAAACAACCATATTTAAATTGATTCCAAAATAAGAAATCACGACGTATGATTACAAGCTTTATAAGTTGTAAGAAGGTCTGCTTGTTTCATGAAATGAAGCTGATGGATGCTTTGACTTTGGTCCACAACTTTCCAAAGGGTCTACACCAATAATTAATCAAGGCCTCAGTCTTCGATGCAGCAGGATGCGTTGCATACCGCCAATCCTGTGGCATGTGCAGCAAACATGTGCTGACATGGCGCCACAGCATTGGAATGATGTATTACATAGATCATCATAGATTTCCTTGCGTCCAAAGGCAGAATCAATGACAAAATTACATAGATTTCCCTTCAAAGATTTGTGGTAGACATTGTCCGCTTTGAAATTTTATAAAAATCAATTATAAATTCGATCGTTAGACAGAAATCATCCTTTTGGATATTAAAAAATGTTCTTCATCCATGCATATAATAGTTACGCTTTCAAATCACTTGTTACCWTGTTGGTTAACATTAGATATGATATGATATTCTTTTAAATTTCAAAGCCAATTCTCGGCTTTCAGTTGGCGGCAACAGGGAGTCTTGGAGATGAGGATTATATGGAAAGAGTTTATCCACACAAAAGGTCTCAGGTTGGTTTTAATTTGCTGACAAATAAGTATGATAGGCTCCATCTACATTAGAATTCAATCTGGTCGGTAATAGTTTTTGTGATGAAAGAAAAGAATTCAATAGAGTACAACAACAACAACAACATAGCCACAAAACAAAACAAACAAATACTACATTGTGGCGGAGGCCCTCTTTCCACTCACTTTAATTTTGATTAAATATARGAAAAAGATTGGCCACTWCATCTATATATACCTGTCCTTCCTAGTCTGAATCTCTACAAGACAAGCATTTTCTGCATTGCATGCATTTTCTGACTTCTTTCATTACAAAATGGCTGGAAAAAGATTGTGGGCCTTTCTGCTATCTATGGCCGTGTTATTACGTGTCTTGCATATGTTTCTGTTGCTCCCATTTCCGTGGTCGGAAAATCTTCCTCTTACTTCACGCATAGAGGGAAGAAGCCTAAGCAGAGTGATTCGAGTGCTGGCTGAAGATGCGCAAGAAATATTGAACATTGTGCTCGAATATGTAAACAGAAACCAAAGTTTATATGAGCCCGCGGGAAGAGCGAGTCCTGAAGGTCCTGATCCGCAACATCACTAGTTATTGAGTTACTGATTATTAGTAGTTGCTGATGTGGCTACGAGAAGTATCTCTAATGCTCTCAGTTTCTGAAATTTATCTTTTCTGTTTAAATTTTCCATTTCGGGGTTAGGAGCAGGTGGGGTAGTCCAGTATGTAGTATATGCGGTAAAAAATGGTTTTTGTATTGAATAATTGAAGATCTTTTTGGCTATTTTTATTCTATTTCCAGGGTAAATGGGAAAGAAAAGTGAACTTTAAAATGTTTATATATTGCTTGCCTAGCCACATAACAAAGAATAAAGAATATGAGAAGTGTTGTCACGTTTAAGGAAATCGGATTAGCACATAATAAACAGATTTACAAATTGAACACCAGACAATTAATATATGGTTAACTGAAAGTAGTAATATATATTAAGTGGTGCTCGATTAATATTAGTGGTTGCTGCGGATAAGATAAACAAGTATAAACAACCTTATCCTCGTTCGGCTTATTCAGGTAAACAGCCGCTCAAATAAGAAAATCCGATTCACTGTATGTCAGTGTTGCAGAGCTATGCCGATCACTTTTGCCTGGAGTCTATTAATTTGTATCTGCATTGCCAAGGTGCTTTCCAAATATACTAAAGATATGGAAAAGCAGACCACTTCAGCCTTAATTAAATCAAGTCAAATTCTCCTTTGTGCTTTTAGTACTAATAAAATAGATTAACAAAGACCTCTACATTAATTGTCCTTTTGAGTCTGGTGGGGAATGCACAGAAAAGCTATGCATGAGGATTCTGCGCTAATTTACTCACTCATTTTCTTCAAATTTTTATTTACTATTATTGAATAATGAATAGCGTTTCTACCATTATAAATTAGTTGTAATATTAAATATATAGCAGTGTAGCATTAGCATATGGAGATGTGGCTTACAAGTGCTTTCTAGGTATATATAATATTAAAGAAATAAGGTCTTACTTTTGCTTTTAAATTTGTTAGTTTAGTGAGACTGAGAACTCAATAATGTCTTGAAGGCTGAATCTAGCTACATTTTGATCCCAGCTAGATCGATCGATAAACAAGATTAGTTTAGAAGATCGATTGCATTTTACTTCCATTAATCTCAAAAATCATTTTACTTCCATTGATCTCAAAAATCGATTGAATAAACAGGATCAGTCTAGAAACAAACTAGAGTTTATTTTGGCATCTAACAGGAACAGATTCTAACATTTTGCACATAGCATAGCAGAGAACCAGATATCCTCTGCCTCTATCTCAATGTTTAAAATGTAATAAAAAACGATCAAGTTGCATATATAATTATGTCTCTAGCTCAATGTCGAAAACGTAATCAAGAAAGACGGAACGATCAAGTTGCATATATTAATTTGCAGCTTCTCATATGTTCGGGGAAAAGCCACACGTTATCAAAGATAACAAAATTTTCATATATACGAAAAATTATTATAATCATATAAATTCTCACCTTGCTTCAAAATCTCATTTTCATTATATGAAAACTTATTATACTGGCATAGATCATCACCTCACTTTGAAACCCCAAAAAACACTCACTCTACCCAAACCCCAAAATACAATCACTTTACCAAAATATTCGCCTACTAGTAGACTCTTTTATATAAGTGTTCAAGTCCTCTTTCAACTTGTATCTAAGTAATATGAGACTATTTTCTTTATATAGTTTTCTAAGTCTTTCTCTTTTCATTTTCTTAGTTGAAATAGAAATTCGCTTCCTTTCCTAATAGATCTTTCTTATTTAAAATCCCACATTAGTTGTGGATAGGGTTGGTAGTTAGTTTATAAGTGTGAGAAAAAACTTCAACTTTTGAGCTAGTTTTTGGAGTGAGAAGGCCTAAGACCACCCAACACAAATATGAGAGCCCCAGTTCAATCCAAACCTGAAGAAACAAGTTAATTGTTATCCGCCCCAGATCTGATTTGTGTTGAGAGAGCCCAAATCAACTTATTTTTCTTTTTAGATTTAAAAATATTTTATTTAATTAATATTCTAACAAATTATTTATCATGATATATTAACTCAATTTTCAATAACTAAATCAAGGCACGGGTAGTGGTCTCAGTTGCTCAACTAATGATTGTTGGACAATATTTGCCATATCTTGTCATCTAACAGTTTGCCCTAGGTACTTTTGTCACCATCATGCCATTAACTTGTTGATAGAGCATGTATCATAGTATCTTCTTATTTCTCCTGGAGTCTCTCATAAATTCTTATAAACTGGTTCACAGAGCCATAGGTCGTAAATCACATGCATCATTAAAGGATTTGTAACTGTAGATGATTTCCACACTGCTAGTGTATCTAATATTTTAAAATTAGTTATGGATATGCACCTGACGAATCGATGGGTTACGCTATATTTATAATACAAGTTCTGTTGCAATAAGATGTATTAACCCATATATATGAATAAACTTTTCTAACTTATGAGGCATTCTGTTTTTGACTTTGGCTCTAGCACTAGAATTTTAAAAGTAAAAGTATAGATAGTGCAAAACTAGCGAAGACAACCATCAATGAGTGCTTAAAATAATATCGTAGTAGGATATGATTGTATATAATTATTTGAAGAGATCTTCGGAATAGGATAGAGCTGCTAAGTAGAAAGAAATCAATTACAAACGGATAGCTAAATTTGGAATTAGAAGAAAAGAAGCACTTTACTTTGTTCTTTAGTAAGCATGTGGAAAGAGATGCAGCCAGCATCCTCCTCTGTTCAAGACTATCCTATAGATGAAGAGCAGAGGATAACTAGGCAATTGGTAATTAAAAAATAGATATTACCAGCACATTAAAAGGATTAAGACGTCGGTGCTCAAGTGGGGAGTGATGACAAGTCTTCCTGTAATTTGAGATATTGGTTTCTTTTGCGTATGTTGACAATTATAAATGATATCATAGCATAAAAGGAAACGTTGAATTTTTCAGCTTCTGTACCCGCTTTTATCGTTTTTGCTTTAGAATCTTGGACATTTCCAATGAATTTCCCTTGGGCTTATCTGTTACTTGGCATATTGCTACTTCAGTCCTGCAAGCATAAGCAGCTTAGACCTTTCGGAAACATTAATTACCTTGATCAAAATGGCTAATTCAACTTCTGTTCAAATGTCAATACTCATCCTATTGATATTATCGGAGTGCTTGATAAATACGGAAGGAGCATATGGGTATCAAGGGCGTAAAACAATTGATAGCCATTCGATGTTACGGGAATTAGGAATTAGGCTATGATTTGTCAAAGTTGAAGCATAACAGGAGGGAAATGACGATAGACTTTCACCGGGAGGGCCGGATCCTAAACATGACTCAAACAAACCGTATTAGCCCCCTAGATGTCACTCGCACGGAAAATGCACTCAGTTCTGAAGTTCACGAGGTAATTAAACAGCAACACACGAAATAAATTTTTAAGCAGAAGCACACATGATAAGACCAAAGTTTGTCCCTCATTTCAATTCCTAAGTTTGCAGGGCATATTAAAAAGTAAACGAATTAAATTAAATTTATATATATATAAAAGAGAGAGTTGTGTAGCTAATTTCCACACTATAAAGCCAATAGCACAGCCTGTTTGAAGTACTGCCACTTCTTGCCGGCAACACTGATGTAGTACTTCAATTTGATACGGAAGTGACAAAAGTGTCGGTATTCCAATTTGGGACTTTCTACATTTAAAGTTCAAACATGTAACAATCTAGATTTTAATTAATTGGTATCGGAAAGGAAACAAGCAGGTTACAGAAATAAATATTGACTTCATCAGGCATGAAAAATGTCTCACGCTGTTCACTTTTCATTATCATATTAAATAGTTAATTAGAAAGTGCAGAGCTAGCACTGGAAATGGAAATTATCACTTGCTGCCTGCAACTACATACAGCCTTTTGTAGATATGAGACAGTGCCGGTCCATTCACTGATATAACTTAAATATATCATTATGATTCCTGTTTCTGGATTCAGGCAAGAGAAATTCATCAAAACAACTGCAATAAAAGCCAAAAGGGGCTGGGCAACATTGACATAACTTTGCTTGTCTACTACCAGCTTTTAACAACATCCTTTAATAATAGGAAAATAAACTTCAGGACAGCAAGACTCCACCCATGATTCTTACTCCTCAAAGGCCTTGAGCGGGTCATTTGGGTCAATCTCGGATATAAGTGGGAGATCAACCGGCAACTTCTCTAGACACAAGCCTTCCTTCTTCAGCTTCACGACCACTTCCTCAAAAACAACCCTGTTGCCAATTTGACTGAGGTGCAAACCATCTCTGCAGTTCCAATTATAGAAAAGCATCACATAAATGTAGCATGCTTTTAAACGATAGTTATGATCTTTCTGTGCACAATACAATGAGAAACTAAATTGTGGAAAAACTAAAAAGGAATTTCAACTACTCAATAAGAAACATGTGTTTCCCAATTAACAGCTGTTGCCGAAAAATTCCAGTTCAAAGGCCATAACGTCAAGGCATATTCAAAATGCATGGCTCATGAGTGTATGAATTATTATAAGAAATGTTAAGAATCAAATATACTTAAGAGAGTTGAGAATGGCTTGCAACTGAAATTCAACGCAGTGTTTCCCAAGCCATAAATGTGTAACATTGTATCAACCAGATCAGAATATTAAAAAAGATGCTAATTTACATATTCAATATAAGAGCAGCTATTAATTATGAGTTGGCGAACACATGAAATCCATCCATGTGCATGCTTTGTTGTAAGCTACAAATTGACAAACATAACAATAACCTATAGAACCTTAGGTAAGCTTTTTTCCAGCCGGGAAACTGCTGCATTTTGGTCCAGAGATCAATCACAGGAATCCCACGTTCTCCAGCAACCTCAACACATGTCTTAGCATAAGCACCAGCAGCCTCATTTGTCCTCTCAGGCAAACCCATTGGATTCGGAATATAAGGATGTCTGCATCACAAATTTCAAAGTTCCCTTCCAATATTAATTTCCCATCAGAAACTAAAATGAGAAACAGACCATCTATTTCTGGTGCATTACTTTCCAAATGATAGTAATGATGTACAAATAACATATATTTAAAATCTGACAATTATATGCACCTTGCAGCAGTTTCCAAACAAAAACGAATAATATGAGCTGAAGAGGCAAGTATAGTGAGAACATACCCGAGGCGTGCCTCTTCATCAATTGGAGGAGGAGTTATGAGGAGAATGAGGGTGGTTGGCCACCGATTCTGAGACCAAAAAAAAAAAGTTGCTACATAATCAGGAAGCCTATATCAAAAGCAAACATAAAAGATCATAAATCTCAAACATCAATTCTCTGTTATCACTGATTGAATACAATTCTCAAGAATATTCAGCTAAACAAGCACTACAGTAGTCACTCCAGAAAGGGACATGATAAGAGCTGGGCTAAAATCTCAAAAGGATTTCTACCTCCTATGGATTGGATGCAATTGGAGGGGTTCGTTGATAATTGTCATTTGTTCTGGCAAGTATATTGCAAATTTCTATTGACAAGCAATATAAAGTATATAAATCAAGATAATTGCACCTCTAAGTAAACCACTAAGCCACTGAACTGATGGGAAAATTCCGACTATTCAGTGATAGCCAAGACACCAAAGAACATAGATTTTTTCATTTAACAAAGAGTGTGTCAACAATAAGAGAACCGAGTAAACTTTCAACCTGTATAAATCTAACCAAGTGATCTCATCACTTGTCATGTTTTCCTGTACAAAGCCAGAAACAGAGACAGTAAATAGCATAAGGACTGCAAAAGAAAACAAATCTTTCCTTCCATTGGTTTACTAATTGTAGGTCACCTGCACAAGTCATTTGGAGAAGAACTTCCATGAAAAGGACACTAATTATAACACAAACGAAGTAAGCAGTGATGTATGAAAGAAATCGGGAAGGTTGTACTTGCTTCTCATTTTCACAAAGTCTCGTCTACATGTCAGAGATCTCTTAGGTTAGAATTATGCAATCTCTTAAGGAGCCCATTACCAAAACCTGAGTCTATTAACTACATAATTTAGAATCAAGGCTCAAAATAATCTATTATTCCTCAATCAGATTACTCATAAGGAAATTACAAATTGTACTTGAGCTTTATACGTGCTCCACTGGTGGCCTTACAAGCATGGGAATGAGCCAAATGCTTAAAGGCGTCATACACTGACATAATTAAGAAAAACTTAAGATGAGACTATAAGAAATTATGCGAAAACATATTGAACATCAAGATTCGTAATGAATGAAAAATAAATCACAACACACAAAGGGACACAATATTTAATGTAGTTCGACATTAATTGTCTACATCCACGAATGAGGAAATAAATCTACTAGATCATAAATATACAAGAATATAAGAGATCACACACTTAACCTAGTATTCTACTCGATACCCAATATTGGAGAGGCCTGAAACTATTCCTGTTTCACTCTGCTCAATCTTGGTATTGTTTACATCTCTTTCTTCTCTCTTCTCACATCTGTACAAGGATGTTAACCCTTTATGTCTAGTCCTCTCTCATACTAGATCTAATTCTCAACCCTTTATCTATAGGTCTATGTAGAGATCTTCTAATCTTAATAGGAGAAGAACTCTTAATTATTAAACAACTCTATTTTCCTATTTCTTTTACTTTTCTTCCGTCTTATAGAATTCAACTTGAATTAGAAAACGAGCCACAATCCCAATAATCTCTATTTTGTCGCGTATTCCGTCTAAACGACAAACATGATGAAAGACACTTTCACTATCATTGTATCTCTGTAATAGTAGAATCATGAATACTCCACCAAAATTATAACTTAGAATTATTCCACCTACAACTTGACATCTTTTTTGTGTATATTCAATCTTAAAAAATAATCTTCTCCTAATTCATGACCTGAAACTCTGATACCACTTGTAAGAAATTATATGAAAACATATTGAACATTAAGATTGGTAATAAGTAAAAAATAAATCACAACCCACAAAAAGACACAATATTTAACGTGGTTCGACATCAATTACCTACATCCATGGATGAGGAGATAACTTCACTATATCATAAATATACAAGAATACAAGAGATCACACATTAAACCTAATATTCTATCCGATACCCAATATTAGAAAGGCTTGAAGCTATTCACTCTACTCAATCCCGATGTTGTTTACATCTCTTTCTTCTCTTTTCCCACATTTCTACAAGGATATTAACCATTTATGTCTAGTCTTCTCTCATTACCTCTTTCATACTAGATCTAATTCTAAACCCTATATTTATAAATCTATGTAGCGATCTTCTAATCCTAATAGCATTAGAACTCCTATTTATTAAACAATTCTATTTTCTTATTTCTTCTATTTTTTTTACATCTCGTAGAATTCAACTTGAATTAGGAAACAAGCCACAATCTCAATAGAGACCAAATCAACAAGACGATTTTACGGTGAAATCATTGTTTAATTCACCAAAGACAACCAATAATCCTTTCGGTTATTAAGAAACAACAATGGAGACAATCATTTCAGTAAAACTAACTTAGAAGTAGTAGGATCAATGATTTTCAAGCATTGTTTTTATAAAAACCATCACCGCACACAGAATTCTTCTCAACAAAAGCATATCACTTCTGCCACTGCCACCTCTTCCAACAGCAAACAATATTTTCGTTTGGCAAATTCTACCTATGGTCCCCACTTTTACGACCTAATGAAAATCATTCGTATGAGACAACAACCATTGATCAAATTGACACTTGGACCACTGAGACCACATCACATGAGGAGAAAAGTCCACTTTACAATGGAGTTCCTTGTCATCACTACAAGAATAAACTATAGGAGGACTTTAAGATTCCTTGTTGTAAATGCTTAAAGTTAAGCTGTATACCATGAAAAGAAGAACCAACAAACTAAATAGCCATCTAGTCAAAATGAAGGGGATAGGATTCGGTGAAACTACTTAATAAATAAAGCAACAAACTACAACGATCATTTGACAATGGAAACATCCCTTAACCACGTAACTTGTGGTCTAATGAGCTATAACTGAACCCTTAGCGAGGATCCATCCCATCAAAGGCCATGATTACATGTACAAAAGGTCCAACACACAACTACATATAAAAAATTTACTACTTATTGCGAGGTGCTTAAAGCCATAACCACCTTGGACCACCAACCACCAATTAAATTAAACGTGCATTAGAGAAGGTCGCTGATATTAAAGTGTAGTCATCTAAACTTATCTGTCAAAAAGGAAGCTATTGTATTAAAATGACATTTAAGATTGCCAACGAGCCTACAAGAGTAGCCATGAGCAGACTGGGCCTGACCTACCACACCTTTCAAACCTACCCCTACGCCCCACTCCTTACTTTCTGGCCATCCAAACTCTTGTCAGCCTATTACCTAATCACCCACCGGTTATAAGTTTATTTTACAATATATATATTTTGAATTTTTGCGCATTATATGTTGATGTGGAGGAGATGTTACGCTGGCCTTAGCATTGTGTATATAAGTTTAATAATATTATAAAACTAGTAAATTATTATTATCAATTTTAAAGATTTTTACACCGAACCCACTTGGGTTACGCTTTGACTCCACGAGTTGAACATGAATAGTACCAATTCTTATATTTTAAACAAAGAAAATGATATCTTATGATGCAGTGAAAAGCATGCTCTGTGTCACCTACGCATAGCATAATATTTAGTCGTGCCGCCCACCACCTAATCCCTTTTTCGTGACCCTGCGTCTACGTGAGACAGTCGGCTTCCTAATAGTAATACTGCGCTAAGCCTACAACTTTTCATGATGTTGCTACACATAATACAGATGATGTTATATACATGCAGAAGAAGGAAGTGGCACCTTGAGAAACGAGACAATAGAGTGCAGATTTTGCTTGTATTCATGGAGGGGCACGTGTTGGAAAGCAGAGCATCTATCAGGAAGACAAGCGTCATTAGCCCCAAAGAAAATCGTGACAGCTAGCGGAGCACCATCACCAGACTCACAACCGTCTTTCACTGCCAGAAACACACTCTCCGCCACCTTCAGAGCCCACCTAGTATTGTAACCACTATACCCTCTCAGCACTATATCCAGCTGAAAAACAAATAATACACAAACAAACACCAAAAACCAACATCAGAAATGAAAACCACAATGATGATTCATGATTGAGAAAACAAGATGGATCATAAATAATACCGTGCGAGAGAAATGGTTAGCAAGAGAGGATCCCCATCCACCATCAGCAAATGACTCTTCAGTAATCGAGTCACCAAAAAGATAAATCTTTGGTCTCATTTTTGAGATATTTTTGTTGAGTTTTGCTACAAAGCTAAGTCTAACTTCTTCAATAAACTGAATCAACTAGTCAACTTCTAGTTACCACTTCACATTACAAAATACACATGCAACAGTACATATAGAAAAGAACTGCAAGAAACCATACTCTATAGTAAAAACCGAAAATTGTATTCACTTGAAGAGAGCACAGACGACCAGTTACGTTTCCTTAGTGAACAAACAGTTGCTGTTTTCTAGTTACTTCTAGTCAGGATGTAACGAATAGCAAAGGCAAGATAATTATAGAGCCTAATTTGAGTAAGCTTGGCGAAATCATAGGAGAGAGGCTATCTAGTAGCTTCTACGCAAACGTTAGGTAGTGACGTGACCCTTCGATTGACTTTACATTAAATTCTGTTTCTGGTGATGGAAAGTGCTTCTGCCTCCGCCACAGAGAGAAGCAGACTGCACTGCACCAAACAATAACATCGATTCAGTCGCCGCCCTTTTATCTTCAACGGCTTATTTTCTTTGTATTATGTTTTCGTTTTTTTCTAACGAGACGAGAGGGTATAATTATTATTTGTGGTACTGGTGGGCCCGCGTCTACCCATCACGCTTCGATGTGAGAGGGTGATTTGGTCATTTTGGATTAGATTATTGGTTACAATAATCAAAACTCTTTCGTAATCATCCACTCCAATACAACTCCTTTTTTTTTTTTTTTCAATTTTAAAATCTAATAATAATATATATAATAATATATATATATATATATATATATNCCAATACAACTCCTTTTTTTTTTTTTTTCAATTTTAAAATCTAATAATAATAGATATAATAATATATATATATATATATATATATTTTTTTAATAAGATAAGGATGATCCTTTAACCTATCCATTATTTTCTAATGTTGCTAAATAATTGTCATGAATTTCTAGATAGATTGATAACCATGGTGGATGGCTGTCTTACTTATACTCTCAACCACAACAACAATCAAACTATGCGTATGAATCAGAGAGCTCCAGGGTTTGCTGAATCATGGAATCATGAGGGTTTACGCATTTGTATTTGTGGCCACCGGCACTTGTAATGTATTCGATTAACCAACAAAATCATGGCTGTCTATTGCGGTTGTCAATAATCAAACCATATACCTTTCGGAAACTAATTAATTAATTGGTTTTTACTCTTTAATCTAACCTTTGGAGCGTGACATTGGTTACTTATGGATTGCAATATCAGCATTGAAAGCACTTTTTCTTCCATTCTTTGACTGAATTCATTACATGGTTTTCTTGTGTGCTATAATCCATACAAAATCCATTTTTAAAAATAGTTCCTCAAACGCCACACAAAGTTGCGTAGAAGCCATTATTAGTGTTTGCTTAGGAATTTGCGCACCTTTATCGAGATTATCTTTGATTAGCTATCAAATTTCTCCTTTCCAAAATGATTTGTTTACATTTTCATGGAAAGGAACAAAGAAGGAAGAGAAAGCCTTAGATTATTGATCATGTGGGATTCTTTCATTAACGTTTTGTCCTCTAAACCAAGTGTTCAATCACAATTCTGTTGATATTAGAAAATATTTTATTGTGGTGAGTAACTTGCGGGATTTTTTTTTTTTTTTTTTTGGGTTATGTGACAGTTGTTAGGTCAATCAGAGGAAATCCACTTTGTCCCACATGGCGCAAAAAGAATGAGACATTTAAACAAACCTTGACGAGATCGACATAAACCCTCAAGTTCAATTTTGCAAAGCAAATCTTTACATAAAGGATTTATTTAACCATAATTTGGTGAATGCAGCGACCACTTGATGGAGAAGAAAAGGTGAAAGGGACTAAAATCGACTAGTCCACTCAAAAGAATGGAAAATGGAAGTTGTTTTCCAATACCCATAAAGAAGAAAGTTTTTCATGCGTTGTTTGCTTTATCGGAAAGTTGTAGTAGAAAGTGGGGAATGGAGGGGTAAACTCATTCCACAAATGGCATTAAAGCGAAAATCATGCAACAAAAATTGTAAAAACGTGACTCGTCGAGCGCTGTTTTGGGTTTATTTTTGCTTTTGCTCTTTTTGTCAGAGGTGTGGTGTTAGTACATAGTGTAGGAATGCCTCATTGCACTAAGTGGGTGACTGGGTGGCTTTCACTACTCAGCGTGTCACTAAGATGATGAGCTTTAKTTTGGGCCGAAAGAGCTCAACTTGGAGCATTCTTTGATACAGGGCTTTGGTCTTTTCTGAAACGCATTATCTACTCTCTAGTACTCCCAAATTGCAGCCTTATTTATCTTGATAAAAGAAAAGCTTGCAGTTCCTCTTTTAGAATAGTAATAAACAATTGGAGTTCACCTTTCATTGTCTTAAATTGTTCTATATTCGATATTTATAAAGGAATCCCATGAATTTAGAAGGAAGATTGGTTCTCAGGGCAAGCTACCTATGTCTGAGAAGGCTGTGGCGAGCCAAAATTTTCTTCTTCAATTACGTATAAAAGTAATTGACATTAACAGTTTAGCCCTTGATTTTAAGATGCTTTTTTTGCCCCCCTTTGATTATTAATCTTTTTTTTTTTTAATATCTCTACCCAATAAGTTTATCATTTAAATAAGATATCTGATTTCTCTAAATCATATCAAAACCATGCCGCAAATTATTATCATGCTTACAATGTGGCATGTGTAAAGCCATTGCATGCGTTGTTAGTCAATCACTACCAGAAACTGAACAAGTTGGTATATAGATCAAATGAAAGTATGGAAATTGCCAAAACTAGCCAGAGTCAGACCGTTCGTTTTCTCATCAACCCAGACTTTCCCGCCAAACCCACAGTCGCTATCTTCAGTACTTCAACACTATATCAATTCAGATACCCCATTTTATGGCCAAAAGATCCACACCCATATAATTAAAACTGGGTTTAAGCCCAACACCAATATCTCTATCAAACTCTTGATTCTGTACCTAAAATGTGGCTCTTTGAAGTATGCACGCCAAATGTTTGCCGAATTGCGTCAACGAACTTTGTCGGCGTATAATTATATGATTGGTGGGTACCTTAAAAATGGGCAGATTCAAGAGTCACTCGGTTTGGTGAGCAGATTGGTTTCTTCCGGTGAAAAGGCTGATGGGTATACGTTTTCGATGGTTCTAAAGGCGTCTACCTGTTGCGGTAGCAATGTGCTTTTGCCCCGTAGTTTAGGGAGAATGGTGCATGCCCAGATAGTGAAATGTGATATTGCAGCTGATGATGTGCTCTATACGGCGCTTGTTGACTCGTATGTGAAGACTGGAAAGGTCGATTATGCAAGGACTGTGTTTGATATGATGTTGGATAAGAACGTCGTATGTTCGACGTCGATGATTTCAGGGTATATGAATCAAGGTTTCGTAGAAAATGCAGAAGAGATTTTCACTAAAACGATTGAAAAAGATGTTGTAGTTTACAATGCCATGGTTGAAGGTTATAGCAAGTCAATTGAGACTGCTAGGAAGGCATTGGAGGTTTATATTGATATGCAAAGGTTTAGCTTTCGGCCCAATATTTCAACTTTTGCTAGTGTGATTGGGGCTTGCTCTGTCTTGACCGAGTTTGAATTTGGCCAACAGGTTCAAAGTCAGCTTATGAAGACTGATCTTTTTGAGGATGTAAAAATGGGAAGTGCTCTTGTGGATATGTATTCAAAATGTGGGAGAATTGAGGACGCACGAAGAGTTTTTGACCACATGCTGGAAAAGAATGTTTTTACATGGTCTTCAATGATTGATGGTTACGGGAAGAATGGGAACCCCAATGAAGCACTTGAGCTCTTTAATTGGATGCAAGAATGTCGTGTTAAACCCAATTATGTTACATTTCTTGGTGCTCTCTCGGCCTGTGGTCACGCTGGCTTAGTAACTAAAGGTCGTGAGATCTTTGAGAGTATGGATAGAGATTACTCGATGAAGCCAAAGATGGAGCATTATGCTTGTATGGTCGATCTCTTGGGACGTGCAGGGAGTCTAGAACAGGCATTGAATTTTGTACTGGAAATGCCTGAGAAACCTAATTCTGATGTTTGGGCAGCTCTGCTAAGTTCTTCTAGGCTGCATGGTGATGTTGAGATGGCAAATATAGCTGCCAATGAAATTTTTAAATTAAATGCTAATAATCGGCCAGGAGCTTATGTTGCACTATCCAATACTTTTGCGGCTGCTGGGAAATGGGACAGTGTTAGTGAACTTAGGGAGACAATGAAGTTAAGAGGTGTACTGAAGGATACAGGCTGCAGTTGGGTTGGGACTGAGAGTGGTTTATGAAGTTTTATGTTGGAAACTGATGTAAACGAACCTGTTGGGTGAAAAGAGGTATGCTCATAATCATTTATTTACATGATTCTTCTAGCCTCAACTGCAACTAACGCATGAGTCTGGCATTCCATTTTCATTTATTTAGATGGTGAAAACCAGCAGCCAAAATGGTAAAGGAAGACTACTTAGCTCTAGAAATATTCAGAAAACTGCTGTTAAAACTGTAAAAAATTCATCTTGATAGACTGATAGATGCTGTTTTCTACAGCCTTAGTGAGAGGCAATTTTTCGGTGGTTAGGAGAATGAATTATGAAATCATTTTATGGAGTCAGAGAGGGAGACAATTCTCATGGTATCATGTTTATTAGAGATTTTAGTCAAAATTTCCAATTTTTGTTGTGCCTTCTTGACTGTCTAGACATTAAAGTGGGTTATTTTCTTCAACTACACATTGAAATTATTGATTGTTGTCTTGCTTGCCGCTTTTAGATCTTTGATCAGAGGTGAGAGCTGGATATTTCTCATGAACAAACACAGGTGTTAGACCGAAAGAAAGTTTGAATCCAACAACATTTTCCATAGTAATTTCCTTCAACTAACGTCCAAGGTGGCTCCGATTCATCCATTTTCTCCAATAGTCGATATTTCTGTTGAAGGAAAAAAAAAAAAATACATATTGTTTGTTGAAGCAAGAAACATGATCTGCAGAGAGATTCTAGAGCAAGCTGAACGGGTATATAGCAACTGAACCGAGGAAAATTCTACCTGATAGTTCAGATATGGGGAACTTAGTATTCTATCAATTAAGATCCACTGTATATATGTTAACTTCTTGGCATGAAATGATTGGTATAATGCTATGAAATATCTCTTTGAATTTTTTTTGGAGTGGATAGCATAACTTTTGTGGGCTTAAGAAAGGTTCTTTATGAGTTGTAAGAATATTGGTATGATCAATAATGCTGTAAAAGATCTCTTGAATAAATTCTTGAAGAGGAAGGATAGCGTGTGGGCTTAAGAAAGGTTGGTTGTGAGTAGGAAGGTAACGTGGGAAACTGACATTGGCCGGTCATACTCATATATATACATCCGTCGTTTCCTTCAACAATTTTGGCTTAGCCTTTTGTAGACGGCACTCCGCAAAGATTATAATATATGTGTACACTAATGTTTTGTAGTGGGTGTCTATATTAGTTTATGTTTCCTCCGTCAACTTGGTTACATCACATTTTACTCTTACAATACATAGAACAGATATTTTAACAAAAAGAGAGCCATAGGAAGAAAGAGAAAGAAGACACGTCAGAAGAAGAAGAAGAAGATATGTGCTGCTGCTGCTGCGATGATGATGATTGTAAATGCAGGCCTTTGGGTTTCCTCTTGGGCCTGCCCTTTGCCTTCCTTTCTCTCCTACTCTCCCTAGTAGGAGTTGTTATTTGGATCGTCGGGTCAGTTTCAACTATCCCCTCTTTTTGTTGTTAATAGCATTTGTGAGTATTTTATCATAATCATAATGATGGGGGTTTCGTTTTGGTGATGCAGGCTGGTGTTGAGTTGTATATTTCCGTGCTGCTTGTGCGTGACAGTAATAGTGGAGTTTGCTCTGTGGTTGATCAAGGCTCCTATTCTGGTGATGAAGTGGTTCACTGATCAGATCCCTTGTTAGTTCTGAATTCAAGACCATTTTAATAATCAAATTCATTGCTTCGAATGTCCTTCTTGGTGGTTTATCTGTTCACTTCTTGTAGTTGACTTTAAAACCTTCGTTTATTGGGCCATCTTAGTTTCCTCGGTACCATCTATTATTTGTTTTTTGTGCGATGTAGATTTGATATTCTTATTTATTGAAACAGATCATCCAGACTTCATTTGCTTCTCTTTTTTTCTGTTTTTCTGCAATTTAATGATATTGAATTAGACTACCATTGATATTCCTAACCTCAAATTTATTGTAAACATTCTAAATGATTTGTATTAATGAATAATTATTAAGAGGATAATTATGATAATATTATAGTATATTAAATTAGTAGCAATGCTATATTATTATTGAATAGTGAATATTTAAGATAAAATTTATCAAGGGAACTCAATTTGTGATTGACAAAACTAAAAATAATTAATAGAATGGGCTAAGCTTAATATAGTTTAGCTGTAGATCTGAATGGTAAGGACCCAAAAACTTCTGAAACATCACATGGGTATGGACCGTATGTTAGAGGCCCGTGTGGCTCCAAATTCTTTGGGCTCGAATAGGAATTGCTCATCAAATGCTAATGCTATTGGGCAACCCTGGTCTGTGTTTCACGTGGAGCCCATTCGAAATAAAGAGTCTAATAGTGTCGTTTTCTCGCTTGAATCTAATTGGGGGCCGGTGATGGTCCAATTTATCTTCTAATCTGAGCAGCAACCCAACCAGGTCTTAAATCTAATCTCGTGCTAATGCATTGACCGAAGAATCTTCAAAAAGCAGCAACCTTAGGTTTTATTAATGCATCGTCTTCCCCACATATAAGTGTAAAACTGTGGACTATCCCTAGCCCATTCATATAAATAACGTATAAAGACCAACAGCGAAAGCGTCAGGAGCCAACAGTAGTGGCTGTCCCTCTGGATTCGCGCGTAAAAGACCGCCGTCAACTGCACCGTCAAAACTTTTTTTTTTTAATTAACGAAACTTAATCATATCCATTTAAATTTATAATAAATATATCTCATTTCATTTAATATGTTATTGTTTTTCAATGTCCAAGATTAAGTGTGTTGCAAATTGCAAAAAAGGTTGAATACAAGGCATTGCGTCAACGTGCTGTCCTCCACCCTATGATCCCCATATTTGAAATAGAATAATCAAAGACGTCGTAATTGAAAAATGAAAACCAGAAAAGGGAACCACACGACAAAACAAATACAATACAAGCAATATCTCCGGTTTTCCAAGGCCTTAATTAATTAATTAATTATGGTACTATAATCAACATGAAACCCCCACATAAGCAGAGACCCGCTCGCTTTGCCCTTCATCTTTATTCTTGATTAAACCACTAAACCAATGGCTAAACCAATGGCAAAACCATTTCCTCGAAACGACATTTTAATCGTTCCAAATAAGAGGTGGACCATGTCGTTTACATTTCTTAATCAGTACCTTTTTCATTTGTATTCTAAGAAACCAGCCAACAGTTCCAACGCCTAACCACTGTCTATATTAACCCATCAACCTCTCTTCCATCAAATCACTTTGTAACATTTCTATCACTACTGTAACTCTTCATGGAAGCTGCAAATAATATTGGTTCATCCGCATCCTTGTCAGCTCCGGTCTCACGCGCTGCCTGCAGCGGCACTCTGGGACGCCACCTTGCTCGGAGACTGGTGGAGATTGGCGTGAGGGATGTCTTCTCAGTTCCTGGTGACTTCAACTTGACGCTCTTGGATCATCTCATAGAGGAGCCTGAGTTGAATTTAGTTGGGTGTTGTAACGAGCTCAACGCTGGCTACGCCGCTGACGGCTACGCACGTGCCAGAGGTGTGGGTGCTTGTGTGGTCACGTTCACCGTGGGTGGACTGAGCGTGCTCAACGCAATTGCTGGTGCTTACAGTGAGAACTTGCCTGTGATATGCATAGTTGGTGGCCCGAATTCTAACGATTATGGCACTAACAGGATCTTGCATCATACTATTGGCTTGCCGGATTTCACGCAAGAGCTTCAGTGCTTTCAGACCATCACCTGTAATCAGGTAAACTCACTACTGATCAATCATGATGTTGATGGGTTTGTATGATTGTCTGAAATGTATAATTTTTCGTGTTATGATGACAGGCTGTGGTGAATAACTTGGATGATGCTCATGAGCTCATTGACACCGCCATTTCAACTGCTTTGAAGGAAAGCAAACCAGTCTATATTAGTATAAGCTGTAATTTGCCTGGAATTGCGCATCCCACGTTCGCTAGGGACCCAGTGCCCTTTTTTCTTGCTCCAATGTAGGGATACTCGGTTTTTATTTTTTTTATGTTTCGACATTTATATGAAATTAACGCTTATGTTGCATATCTATATATCTTACTGCCAAAGTTTTCTTCTTTCTAATTTGTTTTAGTGAGATTGTTGAGGTTAGTTTACTCTTAAGATACATAAAGCAGGATAAATACAAATTGTCAATTTTATGTGGTAGCATGAGAAGGGACTTACTGCTAGTGACCATTGAGTGATAAAAAATTAGAATTTGGATATCTATGTTTAAAACTACATTGTTGTTGGTGTAATTTTATTGTCATGTATTTTACAACATAGATGTCTATTTAGTACTTAGTTCAAGGATCTTGGTTTATCATTTCATGTTTGGTAGTTTTTCATTTGGGTTGCAAATCGTTCCACTCCATTTAGTGCTTAATTCAAGGATCTTAGCTTCTCATTCCGTGTCTGGTAGTTTGCAAGATTTCATTAGGTTACCCCAAGATAATTCATATACAAGTGAGCTTAGTGTAAGGACTGTATTTTCATTAAACTTGAGACTGAGATATAATAGTATTATTTTGTCTACTTCGAGGAATTAGGATTCACCACATACTTCCATTCTATTAATGCTTTCAAATTTGGTGTGTTAGGGAATAAATGAATTATGATGGTAGACTAGGTAAGGTATTTTGTTCATGTTTGTGGTCAGCTTCTAGAAAAAAAAGCTTTTGTGTTTGAAAGACAACTTGCTCTGTTGCAACTGTCTCTTTGGTTAGATGAATGGAACTGTCTGAGTCGTGCTTGTTGCTCTTGTCCAATATAGAGATGGAAGTGATTGAAAATTTCCTTGTCATGCTCTACTCCTCATTTTAGTTTGAACATCTTCCGGTAACTCTTGGGATAACATGCTAGTTGAAATGATTTCTATTGGCAACTGGGGTATCAGTTGTGTTACTGTGATCTTTTTTCTGTCAACTTTCCTGCCATCTTAGATCCTACACACTGGGAACATTTTATTTGATGTAGAAAAGTTATTTCTAGTAAATTTCTTCTGTTAACTATATTTCATCTATGTAATAACAAACAGTAATTTCACAGTGGCCACCATCCATGTTGATGCAGGGTAAGCAATCAATTGGGATTAGAAGCAGCTGTGGAAGCAACTGCTGCTTTCCTGAATAAAGCTGTGAAACCTGTTATTGTGGCAGGGTCCAAGCTAAGGGTGGCAAAGGCGCAAAAGGCCTTTGTAGAACTTGCAGATGCTAGTGGTTATCCAATAGCTATCATGCCCGCTGGTAAAGGATTAGTGCCAGAGCACCATCCAAATTTCATTGGGACATACTGGGGTGCTGTCAGCACCAGCTTCTGTGGGGAGATAGTGGAGTCTGCTGATGCCTATGTTTTTGTTGGCCCCATCTTCAATGACTATAGTTCTGTTGGTTATTCATTGCTGATAAAGAAGGAGAAATCAATTGTAGTGCAGCCTAATCGTGTGACTATAGGCAATGGTCCTTCCCTAGGCTGGGTGTTCATGGCTGACTTCTTAAGTGCATTAGCCAAGAAGCTAAAGAAAAACAACACGGCTCTGGAGAATTACCGTCGAATCTTTGTCCCTCCAGGTATCCCACTGAGGCGTGTGCAAGATGAGCCTCTTAGAGTCAATGTTCTCTTCAAACACATTCAGGTAATGCATTAACCATGATAATGTATGTGTTCTGTGTGCATTAAACCTTTTAGATTGCAACAGAGTTTTGTTAGGTCATGACTGTGCAGAGGATTATTATATCCCTCAGGAGTTCTTCTTGTTTTACATTGATATGGTTGGGCTTGCATACTTGATCTAGTGATACCAATAGTATAGATTTATGCCTTGGTAACCCACACTTTTTTTCATTTCTGTATATGTTGGAGAAATTGATTCTGAGGTTGGGTCTAAGTCTGGGTAAGTTATGGGCATGTATTCTTTGTCTAGTGAGACATCATTGTGACATAATGGTTGGAGGCTCATGATATTTCGGGTTGTTGGTTCATCATAGTCTTGTGCTATTATGTTTTCATGCATCGACATTTAAGAAATTTAAACAAAAAATTTACTAGTTAAACTTGTTAAACAGGCCATGCTAAGTGGAGATACAGCTGTAATTGCGGAAACTGGAGACTCTTGGTTTAACTGTCAGAAGCTCCACCTTCCTGAGAATTGTGGGTAAGCATGGTTCTAGTTAGCATTGCTTTTCTATACCTTTGTTTTTTTGATGATAGACTATTAATTTTCAATTATCAATTGCATTCAGATATGAATTTCAGATGCAGTATGGATCTATTGGCTGGTCTGTTGGTGCTACTCTAGGTTATGCTCAGGCTGCTAAAGATAAGCGTGTGATTGCTTGCATTGGTGATGGGAGTTTCCAGGTCAGTGACATAACTTTTCTATATACTGTTAAGAAATTTACAATGAGAAGCATGTCAGTCAGCTCTCCTTGTAACACCGAAAATGAGAAATTGAATAAGAAGCTAGTGCTAAAAAAGAAAAACTCTTTTTATTTTTATTTTTATTTTTTAATTTTGGGACAGAGAGACATTTATCATTCAAGTCATCACTAAATTTAGCTGCTTTATATCTATATGATAACATCAGTAAATGTGAAAAGTATTATGATGGGCACAAAGTTGTAAGACAGAGCTTGGCCAAGATAGTTGCCACTGTGACTAAAATTGATGTTATCTGGAAAGTTCAATTGTAAAATTTGTATGTTTGTTAAATGGTCTATTGGGATCTGTTGATGTGAGTAACAAATTATAGGACTTTCATTTCCTTTTCTTTTTGAGGTTCAGAATTCAGAGATTTGTGTGTAAAAATAATGTTCCCTTCCTTTTATTCAGGTAACAGCACAAGATGTTTCAACAATGATCCGATGTGGACAAAGGAGCATCATATTCCTCATCAACAATGGGGGTTATACAATTGAAGTAGAGATTCATGATGGCCCTTACAATGTTATTAAGAACTGGGATTATACTGGCCTAGTTAATGCCATCCACAATGGAGAAGGCAAATGCTGGACTGCCAAGGTTAGCATAAATAGAATTAGTTTCCCGTCTTATATTTTGATTAAGAGGATATGGATATCACAGATGATCAATTATTTATTTATTTGTTTTATCTCAATTGTGCACCTTATGCGCCTACCACTTTGTTTTCCCTGTAAACAACTGTTGCTGAATTTTGTGAGGAAACATTCTGCGCTTATTCTATGATATCATACTGCATATGTGGAAAGAATGTTGCAAAGATTTATCATCCATATTCATTGTGGTTTCACATCTTAATGTTAGATGCATTCTGAATATAATTCTTAGTAATTCTTTTCTTTTAGAGTAGAGTGATATATTCAGTTGTAAAAAATCCAGGTACGTACTGAGGATGAACTAACAGAAGCAATTGAGACAGCAACAGGAGTACAAAAGGATTCTTTATGTTTCATTGAAGTTTTCGTGCATAAGGATGATACCAGTAAAGAGCTGCTGGAGTGGGGATCCCGAGTTTCTGCTGCCAACAGTCGCCCTCCAAATCCTCAATAGCACTTTGAAGTTTTGAACATTTAGAGTGTCGCTATATCTGAACCATTGTACCATGAGCCTCAATCCTAAAACAAGTATTGCTGCTAGAAGCCTATAAATAAGAGAGAAGAGAGGGATGCTTGATTTAGATGTGTTTCATACTAATCTGGTCACAGCATTCTGCTTACCATTGCGATGATGTAACTACTTATGTATTTGATATTTTGAAACCTCTCAAAATATTGCTATTGTGTCTGGCTGAGGCTGAGGCGATTTTAATTGTTGTATGTTGATGAAACATGTTTGTTGTTCGTGAATAATTGATAATAGAAACAGAATAGTTTCATGGGTTTAATCTCAATCTTGTTGCTGCTTTGTTCTTTCTTGTACTCACACAACACACTCTTTATCTGTCAAATTGACAAAACTATATGTTATGTTGTTTGTGCTACAAAGACAAATTTTGGATCATTTGGAGCTACTGCTATGTTTGAGATGAATACAATACAACTACAATTCAAGCAAAGGGATTGGAATATATTCTCATAAGAGTCTAGGTTGTCTTGTACAAAGAAATGTCTATCAATTAGTGATAGTGAGTGTCTTTTGCACTTGCAACTTTAACGAAGTTTCAGCCAAAATTTTGACACTTTGTGGATGGAAGTTACTAAAATATTGTCAGGGCATTGATAGCTGTAAATCTTCAATACAGTACATACCGCCCTGTCCCTGATGACTCTTAGAATCCTTTGGGTACCAGTTGAAAGTTGGTTGCACCAAATTAAGAAGGAGAAGCAGTCGGCTCATGGGTCATGGCTCATCACTTTATTCTATCTCTAGAGCAGAACTCTGAATCTGTAACAAGTTATCAAAATATATGCTTATATTTGAATGATAAATTGAGAAACCGTTTATTAAAAATAATTAAAAATCTATAAAAATATATATATATAAATCGGTAAGTGCCAACGAAAATGCAATTACAGAAGTGGACAAACAAATGTTCAAAATATCGTTTGTTTTTTTCTCAGAAACCATCTAATCAGAAATAAATAAATAAAAAACAAGTTTATTAACTATTGAAGAAAGAAAAAAAAAAGTTAAAGAGCAAAGTGGTAGACTTTATATATCTGAGAGTGACCACACATTTCAAAGCAGCGGAGTCCTCGATAGCCACGAGTTGATTCATTTGGTTGGTTTCTGAACTCGAGTCTTCGCTCTACGTCTCCTCAACTCTCCAAACAAAATGAAGACAGTACTGTTGAGATCCGCCGGAGCTGCTCTTAGGAGAAGTGCAGCTTCGTCAACTTCATGCCCACCATCTCATCTGCTCAGCAGATCCTCCTACTCTACCGAGTCCCACCCTGAACGCAAAGTGGCGATCTTGGGTGCTGCTGGAGGGATCGGTCAGCCCCTCTCTCTGCTCATGAAACTCAACCCCCTTGTCTCATCTCTCTCCCTCTATGATATCGCCAATACCCCAGGTGTCGCTGCCGATGTCAGCCACATCAACTCCCGTGCCCAGGTAGGCCTTATAAAGATTAATTTTTTTTTAGTGAGTAGGAAGTGGGATTTTATGAATCTTCCATGTTGCTTTCTCTGAAAATGAGGGAAAAACCGAGGAATTTAAAGTTCAAATTTTTAGATCTGTAAATAGTAAGAACTCTTTATTGTATTGAGTTTTTGTTCATGTCCATTTGGTTTGGTTAGTTTTGATTTTTAGATTTGAGTACCAATTTAATTTCATTGCATAATTTTGGTGTTCTTCGTTAGGTTGAGGGATTTGCCGGTGAAGAACAACTGGGTAAAGCATTAGAAGGATCGGATGTTGTGATTATACCGGCAGGTGTTCCAAGAAAGCCTGGAATGACTCGTGATGATCTCTTCAATATCAATGCTGGCATAGTCAAATCTCTATGCGCTGCTATTTCCAAGTACTGTCCAAATGTGAGTTACTCGTCTTGCTTTTGGTTTGGATGTTTTTGATGTGATATTGCTTGTTTATTGTTTATAATGATGATTTAAATTTTTATGCTGTGTGGATCTAGGCGTTGGTTAATATGATAAGCAATCCGGTGAACTCCACAGTGCCAATTGCTGCAGAGGTTTTCAAGAAGGCTGGGACCTTTGATGAGAAGAAGTTGTTTGGTGTAACTACACTGGATGTGGTTAGAGCTAAAACTTTTTATTCTGGCAAGGCTAACGC
>JANLJB010030643.1:3567-28838 GCA_026212285.1 Bursera cuneata | reverse complement strand
CCCGGCTGCCCCAGTGCTCTTACAAGGAGAGCATGCCCTGACTTGAACCCAAGACCTGCAAGCAGATCCCAAGCCCTTTTATATCATGTAAGAGAATATAAAAATTTACTGTGGTAGGATATGACCCATTTATATATTTATATTCGTAGATGAAAGAAAAATCTACTAGTATTATCATTATAAGAGCAATGCTATGAGTATAAAATCTGCAATCCAACTTTGTATCTTAACTAATATGACATTATATAAGTAGTAAGGTGAATACATGAAAATTAAAGTAATAAATACTGATAAATTTATCTTGTCACTCATATGATGTCATATCACAGTTTAGATACAAATTTTATACCCATAACAGCACTGTTATTATAAGTATACAACAAGAATATATAAAAAACCAAAACTTGGTATACAATCTAACGCTTAAAATGTGTTTAAACAATTCTTCTCACTTCTCTATAGAAAACATTAAATAAGATAACAAGTCAAAATATTAATCAGTTTGAGAAATATAATATTACTTTTCAATATATATTATCAAATATGTGTAAATATTCATACAATGTGAAAGACTTTTCAATTTGTTTCCTACAATAACTTTAATTGCACTTCATGATATGCATCTTTGACCTAAAAGTTAGCATGGCGAAGTTTAAAATGAGAGTTGCAATGCCATTGTCATTGCTTTAAACTCCAAACAATAACTTTGATACTCAGTAACAGAAAACATAAAAACCAGAAAAGCTGAGCTATTCGAGACACAATTTCTTGAGAATAGACCATTTAACTGCTTTGGAGAGAAGAAAATTATTTCTTTTATGAATTAGCATCAACCAAATGATTTAAAAGTCAAAACAAGTTGGAAACATTGATTTGTAAAGCAAAAAACATTTGTGTTCTGTGAAATATTTGCTTTAATTTGGGACTTTCCAGTTGTGGGCAGGGGACAAACGCTAGCGTTTTCAACTCACCTAAAGCATCTTTTTCGAGTCTTGTTTTAGCACATTTGACCGTCTTGCTAATAATTAATATTGATAATATGAAGCTCGACCCTCGAGCTCTTACCTCTTTTTTGGTATAATGGAGTTGGTAAAGTATGAACAATGAAGATTGATTTCTAAAGTTTTACTGTTAGATTGATATTACTAACCAAACCATTATTTTACATTTTCAATTCTTAATCCCAAGCTCTTGACTTTTCTTTTCACTTTACCCGTTTCAAAATTTAATAATATTAAGGGAAATTACGAAAAATGATCCAAAATTAGAGGTCTTTTTAAAAAATAATTAACCCCAGATTTTTCTAATTAAACCTGAATGAATAACATTTATACCCCTCTTATGCAATACCCTCTTCTTTTCTCCCATCCAGTAACTGCCCAGTGAGTTCAATGACTTTCTAATAATTATCCGATAAATCCAAAAATTGTTCGATAAATTTGTCGACTGTTTGGTGACAGTTTGATAATTTTTTGGTGATTGTCTATCAATTGAAAAATATTAGAGAAAGAAAAAATAGATTTATATATTATATATAAATAGGTATTCTGATCATTAAATTGAAAATGGTTAGACAAATAAATAAAAAAACCTAGGACTTCACTAATTTTCAAAACACCCATAACTTTGGATCATTTCTCACCAATTCTCTAATATTAATGATTCGAAGTGTTTCTTTCTGGGGTTGTATGCAAACACTTCCAAACGCATGAGAATCATTTTCTACTATTCAACTTATATTTAGATTTACTAGATTAACCCCAATTGAAATATAGTTTTAATTATTTAACATAATTGACTTTATTATTATTTTAATCAGTCGTGCAGCTCGTGCCAAGCATTCCAATCAGAAACACATTCGAAGAAAAGAAAATTGAGAACAAGAAATGTCAAATTGCTTGGTCCAACTTGTCTCATCTTTGTTACATATCTTTGAAATTTTATTTGCAACAATCCAGATTATCAAAACATATAACATAATTAAAGGGGTATATACTTTGAACCCCCACTTAACACTGACCTTTATCTAAACTAAGCTTATCCCCCAAATTTTTAACATAAGTTATGACAATTTTATTTTAATTAACAAAATTCTATTTTTACCCTCCATACTTTTCACCATCTCTCTCTTCTCATCTCTACCAGACCCATTTCACCTATTATTCTCCATCTGCTTCTTTTATTTTCTTCATAGAAAGCCACCTTCGATTCTCCCTTTCAACATTTCTCTTCTCTTCACTCTTTCTCAAATAGGAGAAGAAAATAAAACTTAAAAAGTATTTTATAACTTCAATTGGACAATTTGCTTCTAAAACTCTCAAGAATCACATAAATTAATTAACATTCTTTCTTAAAAAATTATGAAAGAACAAAAATTAAAAAAAGAAAAGAAAAAATCAAATCAAATCAAATTAACAAATTAATGCGACAAATTAAACTAATTAATTACTAATTATAAAATAATATCAAGAACTATGACAATTCTAATAAGTCCCAATACTAGAATACATTCAAGACAGTTTTCTCTTTGAGTGAGAATGAACCGATTGCAAGAACTTACTATTTTTTTTTTTTTCATTTCAAATATAAAAACATGGCTTCTTAAATAGCAAGGCCATGAACAAGGAATGCCGCAAAAATTCGATAACAAAAATAAATGGAGTCGACGTTGGTGTTGGTTGGTGGCTGGCACTGGTGTTGGGTTGAGGGAGGTGGCTTTCGGTGAAGAAAATAAAAGAAGAAATGGAGAAGAAGTGAAATGGGTATGGAAGAGATGAGGAGAGAAAGATGGTGAAAAGCAACGAGGGTAAAAACAAAATTTTGTCAATTCAAAAAAATAGGTCATATCATTTGTTACAAAATTAGAGGGTAAGTATTAGTTTAGATAAAACTTAATTGATGCTAGTGTTTTCTTGCAATCTATGGGAGGTTCACAAAAATACCAAATTATGCCAAATACTTCATGCTCAGCTGGGATTTTAGTAAGTGTTGCAAGTAGAAGCTTTCTACGTTATAGGGTGTTTTAAAAAATAATTATCTCGAGATTTCTTTATTTTTTTTAATCAAACTCAAATAAATAATAATTATACTTCTCTTATATAATACCTTCCTCTTCTCTCTCATCTGGTGGAGACTCTCTAATGAGTCTGATGATTTTTTGATAATCTAACGACTGTTTGACGATGATTTGATAATTTTTCGATGATTATCTACTAGTTGAAAAATATTAGAGAATAAAAAAATATATTTATATATTATATATAAAGAGGTATTCTAGTATTTGAATTGGAAATGGCTAGATTTATTTAAAAAAAAAAAACCTGAGACTTTACTTTTTTTAAAAAGACCCTATAATTTTAGGTCAGCTCCCACCATTTCTCAAATATTAATGATTCCAAGTGTCTCTCTTGCTGTATGCAAACACTTCCAAACGCACGATAATCATTTTCTACTATTCAACTAGTATTGAGATTTACTAGATTAACCCCAATTGAAATTTAGTTTTAATTATATTAATTATTTAACATAATTGACTTTATTGCTATTTTAATCAGTCGTGCGGCTCGTGCCAAGCATTCCAATCAGAAACACATTCGAAGAAAAGAAAATTGTGAACAAGAAATGTCAAATTGCTTGGTCTAACTTGTCTCATCTTCTGATATATAATATCTTTGGAATTTTATTTGCAAATTAAACAATAAAATCTGACATCTGGGTAGACATCAATTCAGAGAAATATTTTATGGTCGATAATGTACTAAAAAACTTGATAGGTCAAATGATAAGATGAGAAGGTTTAGACTTTAGAGATTTTGGTGACATAAACGTGATTGTGGGATAGCAGTTGCAGAGACTTTGATATACATAGAGTCTCTTTCATGGGCGAGGCGAGCAGGTGGGGCAAAGCTTGTTTTGTCACCAATCATCATAAATATCAAGTTTGTGTTTATGTTTACAATTTGATTAGGTGTGTTAGGTTGATAGTTGCTCAATACCATTTTCAATTTTCTTACCTATTAATTTCAAACATCAACCCACCACTTTCACTTCCATCTCCTACTCCTGCCCCCAAACTCAAACAAAATTTGGTTTGTTTTCTTCTAGTTCTACTACTTCAAGATGCTTTATCGATATACTACTTACATTAATTTCCTTTGATATAAATCAATGTCTCATTAACACAACAAAAAAAATAGTTTCATTATAAATTATTTTACTATTGTATTTAATAAATTTTAAAAATAAATTATTTTTTTTTTAATTTTAATTATTGAAGTATAATTTTTTAAAGACATTTTACAATTTTCAGAGTATAATATATCTACTATTAAATTACATGGTAAGGCTATACGGTCTTTATTTATATTATAAATATAATATTTCAGAGTAATTTAATAAACAAAACTAGAATTAGAAGAGTTTTTTTAAATAAAAATTTCCTATTTTAAAAATTTTAAATATCATAATTATAAATTGATGTCAACATTTTTTTATTTTTTATTTTTTTATTGTTGGTTTCTAATACTCAACAACTTGAGAGCTTGAAAAAAAAAACCCAATCAATTTTATTAGAGGCTTAAATCTTAACATGGTATCAGAGTTTGTCACTTTCCTATCCTAAAAGCTTAAGCTTATAGGTGTGAACTTAACTTAAATATTTGAGCCTCTAATAAATTTAAAGATTGATAAAAAAAAATTATTCGTGTCACATTATGATAATAATATTTAAATTATTTTTAACGAGGACTATTTTTGAAAGAACCCTCCCTTAATATGGATCATTTTCAAGATTTGCTCTAATATTTTTATGCAATAAATATAGGAAAATGATTGTTTCCTGTGTTTATTTATTAAGAAAAAGGCAAAACTTTGGTTTTTGAAATAAAAGTTACAAAATGGCTGACCCATTATACTCATCAAAATCTGCCTTAACCCTACAGGCCCCACGTGTCCAGTTGCTTGTTAAAATTCTGGTCACATTACACCCTAACAAACCCAAGAAAATGCACCAACATAAATTCCCAAAGGACAAGCTCGTCATATCTCAAATCCCAGGCCATTTTAGGAAAGCCAAAAGAAATACACTTTCCCCAACGTAAGAGAGGCGCGATTTATTTTAAGCAAGCAAACGGCGATTCACGGAATTTTTAAATTTTTTTATTAACCAAAACAAAAACAAACTGTTTCCATTCCTCTTTCATTGTTTCATTTCAACAACACCACCAACACTTTGCTAAAACTTCCATTAAAAAAAAACTTTGTTTTCTCTGTGTTCTTGAAGCAGATCGTATCTGTTTTCTTTTCTTCTCTGCGGATTATTTTTCGTCAGTTTCATCCTTCGGACTTACTCGAAGTATTTCGCAACAGTTTGGATGTTTATGTTTTTGCTTGCAAAAAACATGTAACTGTTTCAACCGTTAGCTCGTTAACACAACAGGTAGGTGACTTGAAAGTTAATGTGTTAGTTTCATCAATGCGTTGCAGTTTTTTGTTTTCCGAAACTTGTTTTTCCAACTTGAAAGGTTACTGTTGTTTTCGTGCTTTGATATGTGGGCTTCAGTTTCTGTAGTTCTCTGCTTTTTTCCTTCTTTAAAACTCTGTTTGGTCGCTGAGAAAACTTACAAAGAGAAAAAGAAAGAAAAGAAAAGACGAAGAAAAAAGTCTGAAAACTGTGTGTCAACTTTAATGAAATATTTTTTCATGTTTAAATTCTGTGTAGTTTTTTATTTACTTATTTTGCAGTTGTCCTTTTAAGATTTGCAACTTTAATTTTGTTGTTCTTCTTCTTCATCTTTTAATATAGATCCATTTGTTTATGAATTTTTATTTTTTATCTTTTATTTTCGTTGCGTGATTTTCCGTAGATCAAATAATTTTAATTTACAAGTTGATGAAAGAGCTAATTTTCCAAGGAAAGATTTACTTTATTTTGATTATAAGGTAGATCGATCTAAAGTGATTATTCATGGTTGAGCTTGCATTGAATCGGTTTCACGACAAGACTATCTAATTAGAATTTTATATTGTTGTTTAGCTTGTATGTGAATTTTCTAAATATATCACAGTTTGACTTCTTTTATGGTTATAAACTTCTGAGTAAAGTTTCATATTTGACTTGCTTTTGCGGATTTTTGACGCAGGATTTAATTGAAAATTATGAATTTGACCTTCTAGACCAACTTCATATTAGATGTAATAAGCAAAATTTGACACGCTTATGTGTATGTCGCAGCTGTGTAAATGGGTCGGAGGCTTGAGTAGCAGAAATCGAAAGCACAGAAATGAAAGGGGAGTCGTCCGGGTTGATAATTGGGATCTCCATAGGAGTGGTGATTGGTGTGGTTTTGGCTATTTCTGCACTGTTTTGCATTAGGTACCACAGGAAGCGATCCCAGATAGGGAATAGTAGTTCTAGGAGGGCAGCAACTATCCCCATTCGTGCCAATGGTGCTGACTCTTGTAGTATACTATCAGACTCGACCATTGGTCCAGAGTCACCTGTTAAATCTGGACGGAATGGCAAGTCCATGTGGCTTGAAGGTTTTAAGAGGAGCAATGTGGTGTCAGTGTCTGGAATACCTGAGTATTCTTACAAGTATGTTCTCCTTTAGTGCTGTCTAACTGCTCCATTCGCTATTTAATTTTAAGTTTTTTTCTTTTTCCATTATTTATTTATTTAACTTGCATGTGATGAACATGTGAAGATTTATGTGAATCCCCTACTGTCCATTAATTCTATTTTTGGTTACACGCATGCAGGGATTTGCAAAAAGCAACATGTAACTTTACGACCTTGATAGGACAAGGTGCCTTTGGTCCTGTTTACAAAGCTCAGATGTCAACAGGTGAGACTGTGGCTGTTAAAGTGCTTGCAACTGATTCTAAGCAGGGGGAGAAGGAATTTCAGACAGAGGTAGTGATGATGAATGGTTAATAGCTTAGAAATAAAGCCGCTACACCAAATACTGGTCTAACATTAGGATTAATTATAATGTTAAAACTTGCTTAAATGTTTCTGTAACAGTTTTATATCCTGCTTTTAGGTCAAATTCTCTGTTACTTGTTCGAAGGAATGACTGTTTATGTTGCATTACTCTAGACGTTTTCTTTTGTGGTTAATAGTTTTTATTCAATGTGTTTCTGTAGAAGAAAAATATGGCATGGTACATGAGGGAAAAGTTGTGTGGAAATATCAATTCAAAACAAAACCATAATCCAAACTAGTTGGAATTGGCTAAAAGAAAAGCTGAAACAAGAAAGAGTATGAATCAGATGAATAAATGGAGAAATCTTCTTATGTCTACTAGTTGGAACTTGGAACATAGGTCTTCAGAAAAATAGGCAAAATTGTTAAGAGCTTGATAAAATTTAGGGGGGTCATTGGGGATGAGAAAGTTTCAGGAATACTAGAAACTGAAACTTTCTCCAATTAGACTGATTGAATTTACTTTACTAAATAAATTCTGCCTGTCATTACTGACTGAATATCATGCAAATGATATTTATTTTGGGTAGTCTTAGCATGTGTCCTAAGCGCACATGTTAAAACCTAAAAAATATGTGTATTCTCATGATTATAATAATTAATCTATCTTAAAAATTGTGTTAAATTAATTATTTTATAATGTTCTATTATTTTTGTAATAAAGAATACATTTTTCAAAGTAAAAAATTAATTGTTATCACGAGAATACATTCTCTACAAGATCTTAACATATGTCTTTAGGGAATAGGTTAGTACTACCCATTTATTTTTTCCTTAGAAAAATGTGATTTGTCTGTGTATCACATCATCAACATCTTTCAGTGTCTTAGAATTGTTATTTAAATGTTCATTTGCACTCATCATCAGTTCTAATGTTTTGCCCTGTTTCATTTAACCATTTTCAGGTCATGTTATTAGGAAGGTTGCATCATAGAAACCTGGTGAATTTGGTTGGATATTGTGCAGAAAAAGGCCAGCATATGCTTGTGTATGTCTACATGAGTAAAGGCAGCTTGGCTTCTCATTTGTACAGTAAGTTGGGAATCAACTCTATATGCAGAAGATTGAAAAGATAATCCATCTAGTTTCTGAAAGCACTTCTTGACTGATATCTTATGCACTCATTTGGTATTTAAAATGTTGTATATTGAACTGGCATAGTTGATTATGGGCATAAACTTTTGGTAAAATGAATCATTTATAGATCTTTGGAATGATTCTGTATTAAGAAATCTGTCCTAACTCGAGTTCAATATGCTTTCACTCTTTAGCTATTCCCTGGTTTCGTAAAATCCAGATATTGATCCAAACCATATTACTGCTACTTCTTTTGTATATCTCCATTTTAAGCTGTTAGCAACAACCTAAATTTGATAGATCCAAGCTGGGAAAGGTTGTAACCTCTTCATAATCATCATCTAAGCAATAGATCCTTGTTGTGTATTCTACTGATGGTGCATATTAAACTTCAATTCATTGTCATTACTTTTAAGAGAATGACACTATTTTTTTTTTTCACACAGGTGAAAACCATGAGCCATTAAGCTGGGATTTGAGGGTTTATATTGCTTTAGATGTAGCAAGGGGCTTGGAGTATCTTCATGATGGGGTAAGCTTTGGTCTCATTAGAACAAACCCTTACCTGTATTAATGCATTTACACAAACACATGCATGATTCTATACGTATTGTGTCTTTCCATTGTTTTAATTCATATCTTTATTTTCAGGCAGTTCCTCCGGTTATACATAGGGACATTAAATCATCCAATATTCTGTTGGATCAGTCCATGAGAGCCAGGGTATGTCTCATATGTTGATTTTTAATTATTTTTGGTTTTAGGAGAAACACACAATAAATTAGAGATTCAAGGAAATGTTATAGCTTTGTGAATAGGACTTCAATCATTTGCTTGCAGTTTTTATTTTTTAGAAGGACCAATCAAATGGTATGGCTTCAAGAAAAGGAATTTGAATCATTTCCTGAAGTCTTGGTTTTTCTATTATGCAAGTAAATTTATAAGGTGGTGATCTTACACTATTTTACCTAATTAATCTGGTTTAACCAGGTAGCTGATTTTGGGCTTTCAAGAGAAGAGATGGTAGACAAACATGCAGCTAATGTGCGGGGAACATTTGGATATCTTGACCCTGAGTATATATCTACAAGGAATTTTACTAAGAAAAGTGATGTTTATAGCTTTGGGGTGTTGCTCTTTGAACTTATAGCTGGCAGAAATCCTCTGCAGGGTCTCATGGAATACGTTGAGCTTGTAAGATCTCTCTCTCTCACAAGTGAACCTTAAACAGCTGGTATTAAAAAATGGTAGCTGAAGAGAAATTGTTATCCAACTACTTAGTTTTGCAACACCAAATATTTTTCTTAATTGATACCCCATTGTTAGACATTATTCATTTTTTCACATAGTGATACACGCCTTAGACTGAAGTAAAATCTATTTAGGAAAATTTTTCTTGAAATTTAAGGATCAGGATCATTAGCTTGGACTCTGATAACGTTTGCAACTTGTTTTCACTGTACAATGGCATAATAGTAAAAATGAATGTGCTGATGGTCATAAAGAATTGTCATCATAACGATTCCATAACAGTTATTGCATGGTGAGCCATAATTTCTGAAAAGAGGAGGAAAAATTGAAATGATAATCCTATATATTCACTGTCTTGTCTTGTGAAGTACATTATTTTTCCAGTCATATGTATGCTATTTGTTTTTCGAGTTAATAAGTTTGTAATGTGATGAACAGGCTGCGATGGATACTGAAGGAAAAACCGGGTGGGAGGAAATTGGGGATTCTCGTTTGGATGGGAACTTTGATGTACAAGAACTCAATGAGGTGGCAGCTCTTGCATATAAATGTGTCAACCGTACGCCAAGAAAACGGCCTTCCATGAGAGACATTGTGCAAGTACTATCAAGGATCCTTAAAATGAGGCACAGTAGGAAGCATCAGAAGAAGTCTCACCCTGCCACAGTAGATGAAGTTTCCATTGATTTGGAACAACCAGGAACCAAGACTCCAATCTCCGAACACCGGAGAGAGGAGTCGATGGACAGCACAGCTGACACATATGAAGTTTAGATGAGGGATTTTCCATTTTTTCGTTTGTTACATTCCTTGATTTTGGTTTTGCGTTGTGATATAATTGCAATTTACAGGAGCTAGGACTCAAATAGTTGTGATTTCTGATCGTGTTAGAAAAGAAAGGATTGTCGTTTGTAATTCGGTGTAACATATTTAGGCTTCATCTCTTTTTCTTCTGTTTTCTCTGAAACGAAATGATCCTAATTTTGTATATTAACACCTCAGAAATGAAAATGAATGAAAAAAATTTACTTGAATTTCAGTATTTGTTATTGTTGTCCACTCAAGCTAGCCCACTCTATTAGTCTCTAATTCAAGTCAATCCAGTAAGCTAAGTCAGCCCATCTGCATTGAAGAGAGGTGGCCTAAGGGAGTTGCATGGAGAGAATAGGTGATTTGGCTTGGAAGGGAGTTGTGTGGAGCTCCATCAACAGCCCACTCTCTACCCATGAACTGCAGATTCATGCAGGTAGAGTTTAGTCCAAAGTCCAATTTTGAGCTCTTCCAATCTTTACATAAAGTTTATAGCTCTCTCAATTCTTTTTCCCATATTATGTTATTTTGCATTTACACCCTTTATACCATATTCTTTAGTTTTTATTATTTATATAATAGTCATAAAAATTTAAGTGAATTCCCAATATCTGTTATTTGAGATATATGTTGGACCAAGCAATTTAGGCTCAAAAGTTTTTAAAATTAACACTTTGATGCCTTCTATTAAATATAAAGGTTAAAGTGTTAGTGCCTTATGATTGCCAATCAAACGTGTCCCTAACCGTCAAGTTTTAATTTTTTTAGAAAGAGATTTTGGATTGAAAAAATTGATTTTTTTTTTTTTTTTTTTGTGTGTACTTCGGCAAAAACTCTGTGAAATAAGGCCCATTTTTGAGCCCATCTTCTCGTTAACTCAAAATACGATAAAACCGGCGTCGTTTAAGTCATTATACAGTTTTTCTGCTTCCTGCGTTATCCATATATCATCTCTTGCAAGACTAACAGAGCTCTCAGTGAAAGTCACAGAGTTGAAGAAGAAGCGAAAATGGCAGCAATGGCTGCACTTCAAAGTTCAATGACATCTCTTTCTCTCTCTTCTAGCTCCTTCTTTGGCCAAAGCCTCTCTTTTCCCTCTCTCTCTCCCTTCACTGTAAGTTACCTTCTCAGAGAACTTTTTTTTTTTTTTTAATTCGTTATTGAATGAAATCAAAATTTGATTTTGTTCACGCATTGAGATGGGTCTGTCACAAACTAGGATAACTATCTATTATTTGTTTATATTATTCGAGCACGTATTAGACTTCAGTGGAGAAAATGTGTAAAAAAAAAAATATCATTTTGTGTTCTAATAAAGCTACAGTTTATTTTTGTTTAACCTGATATTTTGATTTTTTTTTTCTTTATGTTTACTGGGAATTGCATTATTTGGATCAGAATTTGTACTTATAAATTAAACTATTTTTTCTGCTCTTATAACCAAATAAAAATTTGAACCTAAGAAATTAAACTATTCTTTCTGCGCGTATATAAAATTTCAATTTGGTTATAGTAAATTGGTTGTTGCATAATTTGGAGAAAATTTTTCTTTCTTTGGTTTAATTGTAAAAGAGTTTCAATCTTGTAAACTTTTTTTTTTGGGTTTCATTTGGATATCCATTTCCCTTTGTGTTCTTGTATTCTGTTTCTTTATTGTGTCTATTAAGGGGATGTTCTGTAGATTAGAGTAAATCTTTTTTAAGAAATTGTTTTAAGTTGGTTTAGTATAATGTTCTGGATCATATTTGGTTGTGTGCAAGTGAAATGGGTTCTCCTCTTGTCTCAGTTAGTAAAAGTATGCCATTTTAGTTTGCATGTAGAAACTGTGTGGAAATCATTCTAGTTTTCTGGTACCTGAATTTTAATAGTTTCACGTGGCAAGAACATTGGAGCCCTCTGAACAAGTTTGGTGTTTAGGATTTTATGATTGTATCTTTTCAAATGAGAGGGAAAAAAGTATTGTCTTGAAACTAATGCTTCCATTACTAAACAAATTATATAGCGATGCTATGACCTTGCTTGCAATCTAAATTCCATTGTAATTTTCAGAGTTCAGGCTGAGATGATTGGGCTTTCTTTTATTGATTTTATAATTAAAGTTTCACTTACTGCATTCACCTAAAATCAAATAGTAACTGTAATTTATTTAGTAACAATTTCTTTTCTTGTATAATTTGCAGATCAAGCCTACGGAGAACCCATGTCTCATTGTAGTGAGGGTTGGTATTTCGTGTCCCTTTTCCTCTTGGCAGTTGCTTTTTTCTTTCTTATGGATTACAGGAAATGCAGTGAACAGTGAGTCCAAAATAGGGTGGAACTCAAACTGCTTCCATTTTGTTGCAAACCTAGATGTTCTAGAACACAGTATAATCTTATATGCCTTGAAATTGATTCTTGTGATTGCCAGTATATTTGCCACTTGAAACATTTGGTTCAGCATCTACCATATTGAGGGTATCTGTTTTCCTCTATTGTGGCATGGCCTCCCATAAATGATGATTGCATTAGTTGCTTATAATTGAGCTTCCTTTAAGCAACATAAGGACCCATAACTTATGGGCTCACCATGAATATCATGCTCTCTTTTAGATTTGTAAATTTAGTTGGTACGTTATAGTTGTTTCCTTATGTCACAAATGCAAGTTATTCTCCATGTCTTAATATGCCCATATTTTGTTGTTCCTCTTGCAGCTTAAGCGGTGGGAGCGAAAGGAATGTAAAAAAAATAGCCTTCCTGTTTTACACAAAATGCATGTTAAAGTAGGAGATACAGTTAAAGTCATATCTGGACATGACAAGGGTAAAATTGGAGAGATTACTAAGGTGTTTAAGCATAACAGCAAGGTTATAGTAACAGATATAAACCTCAAGACAAAGCATGTGAAGAAAAAAGAAGAGGAGGAGCAAGGACAGATTATTAAGGTTGTTTTACTGATTCTCCATTCTGTTACCATATGTGAACTTGTACCTCTATTTAAAATTTTCTTATACTTCAATTGGTACAGTATCAGACCAAGTGCACATGAACACTAAATAATAGTTTTAAGGAGAACTAGATTTTTGAGTTTAGCAGTTATTATTAAGCTTTCTTAACTATCTACATATATTATTTTCTTGTGCTAGTTATATTTAGTAATGCATGAATTTTTTAAATATGATTTTACAGATTGAAGCACCTATTCACAGCTCAAATGTGATGCTATATTCAAAAGAACAGAACGTGGCAAGCCGGTTGGGACATAAGGTCCTTGATGATGGAAAACGAGTCCGCTACCTAATAAAAACTGGTGAAATAATTGACAGTGCAGAAAACTGGAAGAAACTAAAGGAGGCCAAAGGCAAAGAGAAAGCTGAAGTAGCTGCTACTTCATAGTAATCCTGCCTGTCTTCCTCTTTGTTTCTGTCCTTGGTCCCATTATTGCTGTCCTTCGTCCTATTATTTCATTGTTCCCTCTTTGTTGATTCTCACTTCACTATAGTTCGTGTTGTTTTTTGTTCCTTGTTGGTCATATGGCAAATCAGACCATGTTTTGTAACTTAAGCTTGTAAGCTGTGTACATTGTACTTAATGCAGGCCTGATATAGAGTATGCCATTTCCAAAATTTTGGTTTCCGTACGCTGGAACTCAGTATCAACAGTTTCTTTTTTCAGCCAAAAATATGGGCCTCCATGGTTCTTACAGAACTTCATTTAAATCCCAAAATTACATGCATGCAATTTGTCAAGCTTTTGCTTCTACTTGGCGCAGCTCTTGCTTGCATTTTGATTAAAGAAAGAGTAAAGTATTTAGTCATTCTTGGCAGAAATTTGTAAGAAGCAGCATGTTAATTTGAATTAAGTTAATAAGTTTGTTTGTCCAGAATTTAAAGTGAAAGTGACCAAAAAGTCGATGTAATATCCTATACATGTCGATTGCTTTCTGGAAAACCAAATTATTTTTCTCTTAGTCAATTGCGGGCGCATGTCAAATGAACAGATCACAGTACTGGACAATATTAATGTAGTCATGGTATCTCGAAAAGGCTTGGCTTTAACATTCAATCCTTATCATCTTCTGAAAAGTAAAATTTTCTCTCAAAATTTTCAGAAATTGAATTGTTCTTGTCTTATGCCACCAATAATCTCATTTGTTATTTGTTTGACATAAAATGTGAATGACTGAAAACAGTCTACATAATGGTTCGTGTCTTATGCCACCAGTAATCTCATTTGTTATTTGTTTGACATAAAATTTGAATGACTGAAAACAGTCTCCATAATTTATTATAAACAATCATATACATAATTAATATATTGTTAATTTTTGACTAGAATATGAAGAATTATTTGCACTGGCGGACCCAGGTGGGGTCACGTTGAGTTAAGTGACCCCACTTGACTTTTGTTCTTTAACTAATTTCTTTCAATCAATTCCTCCCTTTGTATTTTTACTAATTCCTTTCCAATTAAGTTTAAATTATATAAAAATTAATATCAATTATTTAATTTACAAAAAAAGATATCATTGTCTTATATAAATAAATAACATTCTTCTTCCATATACCTCAACCGCCATCAAACACAACAAACGTCTATTCTGCCTCTTCTCTTCATAACCATCTCCATACAATATGACTCCATCTAACGAACGATTTCACCTCCTTTTATCAATTTACTCACTTGTTAACAGTATTTTATGTAAATTTGGTTTGACGTTAACACTGAGTTTTTTTTGTGAATATGTAAAACCAATTATTCCCAGGCATCCACATTCGCAATTAGAATAAAGAAATCTTCGTAACTGATAGGTTTATTTTCAAAGATAATCTAACTTAGAACTCATGATACTTAATTCTCAATTTGATATTTATATTTTGGATGTATGCTCTAAAGTCAAATTTATGGGATTGGAGATCTTGCAAAAGTGATGGTCGAAACTAAGAAGGATAGAGCATTTCCATTAGTTTATATGTTGATAAAATTAGTATTGATTTTACCGGTTACCAATTCTAATATAGAGAGAGCATTTTCAGTAATGTATGTCATGAATAATCGTTTGTAAAATAGAATGAGCGATCAATAGTTAAATGATAACTTAATTGTGTATATAGAGAATGATGTATTTGATATATTTGATAATGAAGTCATTATACAATATTTTTAAAAGATAAAATAACGTTGAAGATAATTATAAATGTATTAGTTAATGATAATTTTATTAATACAAATATTTGTGTTTATTTATATTTATATTATATTTATTTTATATTAATTGTTACTTTAACTTTTAATCCCCTAAGTTTTATTTCTGGGTCCGCCCTTGATTATTTGAAGTATATTTTAAATCAACTTTTATAAAGTAGTAAGGAGTGTTTGTTTTATAACTTATCTTTTTTATTTTTTAATTAAAAAAGGTCACCATTCACATGCACAGAGAAATCAACACTTGGCAACCATGCACGAACTACAACACCAAAGCATTTGTCATTTCAGTTTCTCTAGAAAGCCCAAACTCGAGAGCATGGTGGAGCCAATATTTTATGCTAAAAGGTCCATTGAGAAGTTGCCTGATCATCAAATGACAAAATTATATGATTGGTAAATTGTTTGAAAAGAACTTTCATGAATAGTGATCGATTGATAATTCACCATATATACATACAGTGTGTGTGTGTGTGTGTGTGTGTGTGAGAGAGAGAGAGAGAGGAAGTTCTGGTGAGTGGCTCCATTGCTCGGCAGCGGCTAAGATGGTGGAGGAGGGGGAAACAGAGGGAGCTCACAGCAAGACTTACTGTGTCACTGGAGCCAATGGCTATATTGGCTCCTGGTTGGTGAAGACTCTACTTGAGAGAGGCTATATTGTTCATGCCACAGTCCGGGATCGAGGTTTACTTGCTTTTCTTATTTCTTCGACATTATATATTTATATTCTTAATTAATTGTTACATATTCGTGTAAATCTTATTATTATTATAAGTATTGACTATTTCTCAAGTATTTAGAAAAGATTGAAAATAACTAATAATAACAAATTCGGCCTTAATCTTTTCAGAAACTTTATAGAATAATCTTAATTATACTAGAAAATAATTAAATGATCAAAATAAAAAATGGGTTGTCATTACTTTTTATGGATCATAGGTCTTTTCATGTATATTTTTGGAAGATTTCGCAAGACCTTGCCTGGTAAATGTGTTGATTACTGGTAGTATAATTAATATATTGTTAATTATTGATAAGAATATGAAGAATTATTTGAAGCATATCTTATTAGTTGCAAAAACAAATATTTAAAAATTTGTCGGAAGCGTAATCTTTGTGACGTAAGACATTCATTAACTTGTATGGAAGTATTTCCTTGGAAGGTTGGAGGAATGAAAATCTTCAAGAAGGATCACCACATTGATTGGCATTATGTTTGATCATTAATGGCCTTATCTCCAATCTTACAGTAGTGCAGCGATAAATTGGTCTTCTGTAGATACTTGAAGAAAACTGAAATCTACTAAAATTTTACAGCAAAGGTTTTGCACCTTTTGTCACTGTGGACCGCAACTGACCGGTTGAGATTGTTCCAAGCTGATATGCAAGTAGAGGGGAGCTTCGACGAGGCTGTTAAAGGCTGCGATGGTGTATTTCATGTGGCAGCTTCAATGGAATTTGGCATACCTGAAGTAAAGAACATTGGTAATGCCTTTGCCAATGCTATGTATCCTAATTTAAGTTGAGCAATTTAATACTAATCAACTTTCTTATTTCTTGAACCTGAAGAGACTTATGTTCAATCAAATATCATCGACCCTGCAATCAGAGGTACATTAAACCTCCTCAAATCTTGCCTGAAATCTGAATCAGTGAAAAGGGTTGTTTTAACATCTTCCATTAGTACAATCACTGCCAAAGACAACTCTGGAAAATGGAGACCGATTGTTGATGAATCTTGCCAGACTCCTATTGATCATGTCTGGAAGACAAAAGCAAGTGGATGGGTAAATCTTTACTTCACTTGTCTCCTTAAATTTTGTTTATTAGAAACCTATGATATCGTGTTAATTGAGACACACTTCATTGCCTCAGGTTTATGTACTTTCCAAGCTTTTGGCAGAAGAAGCAGCTTTCAAATTTGCAAAGGAGAATAACATTAATATTGTTTCAGTAATCACACCTACTGTTGCTGGACCGTTTCTAACTCAAAGTGTTCCATCAAGCATTCGCGTCCTCTTGTCACCAATAACAGGTCTATAGACAAATCTTCCCATTCGATTCTTGAAAATGTAAATATATTTCCGTAGTATTCTACCACACAAAGATATTGCAGAGCATTTTACAGAACTTGTTACAGAAGTATCCCTATAATGGTTTTCTTAATCGCGAAGTACAATAATATATTATCCACATTTGGTAACCCATCAATCCTGAATTTGCCATTTTGTCACAACATAAAATGATGTGACTGTAATGACTCGTCTTATAGTGCATTCAGACTATACGTTGAAAAGTGCTGATAGTAACAGGTCTATGCATGTATACATAAACATGAGATGAAGAAAATGTAATAACTTGTAAATTTGGCTACTTCTATAGGCGACTCAAAGTTCTTTTCAATACTATCTGCTGTAAATACCAGAATGGGGTCGATTGCTTTAATTCATGTTGAAGACATATGCAGTGCCCACATATTTCTAATGGAGAATGATAGAGCAGAAGGTGGATACATATGCTGTGCCAAGAGTTGCCTAATGTCTGAATTGGTTGATCATCTCAACCTAGAGTATCCTTCCTCAAACATGCACAGGCAAGCTTTTTTTATGATATTGGATGCTACATATAAGAATCTTGCCACAAATAATACTGATTTTTCATTATGTTCCCAGGTCTAATCACAGTTCGATACTTTCTGAGATTTCATCAAAGAAGTTACGAGATTTGGGTTTTACTTACAGGCATGGCATAGAAGATACTATTCGTCAAACAATAGCATGTTGCATGGATTTTGGCTTTCTTCCTCCAATTATAAAGTAATGGTAGGTCATGTTCTTGATGGTCTTAAACTAACTACCACAGGCTAAACTCTGATAAAAATCGTCAGCAGAAATAAATGAGAGGAAAAATTCAAATGATCCAAGTCATTATCGCTGTTAGGTATATGTTGTTTTCCCAGCATTGAAGTACTAAAAATTCATAGATGTTATTAATGATCTTGATTGGTCCTAATCGCGGCAGAATGAAAATATGACCTGCATTGTTGATCTAAGCTTAAGCCATGAATTGCGGCACCAAATTAATTTATGAAGTCATAACACTTAAATTTATGAATCAAAAAACCTAAGGTAGTTGTCTATTATAAAAGCACCCATTAATTAGTAGTTCTAGACCTTGATTGAATCAAAATGTTCGACAATTTAATGGTAGGGAGAATCAGAGAGATGCTAAATAGGCATGTGAAGACTTGGGTGGTCTATCATCTATGGCAGCCTAAAGCAGCCAAATATTTACCTTAAACCATAGAACCTTGATTACAGAATAGGCCAGAACATCATGCAGGCTGGTTTTATTGTAGCCAAAAACAACTACAAGATCTCAAGAGCTATGAGAATAGTTTGGAGGAATAACAACATGCCAAGACTTCAGAAATCAATGCAAAGCGGTTAATCAATCTATGCAGCTTAATGCAGAAGCTATTTCCTCAACAACTTTATTTTTACCATTAGGGTTGGCTACAGGAATCTTGATACCCTGTAATAGTCTGTAAAAGACTATATCTACACTATAGTTTCTGAACATTCCTCTTCAGATGACAATGTTATTTAAAGAGCTTACTGAGGTCTAACTGAGTTCTTTTGGCTCAGCAGCTGCACCTTTGAAGCCTAATGCTTGGTTTCTTTTACATCTGGCCTAGACATGTATAACAGAATGATGTAACTTCTAGGATAAACTACAAGTTTAGTTTATCCACTCCATTCAATGAAGTCAGGAACAAATGTTACAAACATGTTTTAGTTCCATGAACTAGCGGGTAGAACTGGAGAACTGTATTTTTGGTCATGTTTTCTATTTTATTCTCTCATTCATTTTTTTTTTCTTGTTTATTGTAACACTTTTCTAACTCCTGACTTAATCCGCACAAAACATTTTTTGGAAAAAAGTCTTTGAAGGGCATTCCTAATCAGTTAGAAAATTAACATAATCCGAGAATGGCAGAGCAACTGAGCAAGTGGCAGCCCACCAGTCTGAAGGGTCTAAACTGAGGGGTCATGCCGACTGCACTAAATATCCTCATCTCTGTTCATCTGCTCCCAAACTACCATCCTTCAAACATTTAAGGCAAACAATTGAAATACTGAATTCCATTCAATTTTTGAATTCATAATTCAGACGAGTTACAAGGGTCAGTACACATTTATGAGGTACATCTGCCAGAAGAGCATTAAAGAGCTGTGCATTTAGTGCAGTGAGTGAGAAAATGAAATGCTTAACCCAGAGTACCAGAGCCAGGTAGATGATGTAAAGACTCCTCTAAAGTGGCCAATAAAAGTTACCATTTAGAAATTTCAACTGAGTGAACATGTATTGTCATTTTATTCTTTATTTTTGTCCTCTGGTTTGGCCTAACCTTTGTTTTGGAGCATCACCCTCCAGCAAGGACCACATGCCTTTTCCACACTGAATAACGCTGGAGGTATTGATTGAGATGCACACTATAAAACAACAAGAACAACATGATTAGAAGACTCTTATATTCTTAGTCATTTAGTTAAGTTAAAAGTGAATTGGAATCTAAGCATTATTTAGTTTATTTATGGAATTGTTCTCTTACGGTGTCTTTATGCTCTGGAGTGCTTAATAAAATAGCATCCATCCACAGCTTTTTGTTCTGTCCACCATTCATTTTAACGCTTATGGTCGACACTTCATATGCTTAGTCACCTTACATGTGGACAAATTTCTCAAATTGCGAATTCGTCTCTTTGTGCACGTCTCCAAGTAGCTTCTTCAGTTAACTTTGTTGAGTTGTGTGGAGGATACAAAGTTAAGACATAAAGGAGTACTTTACATAAGTCTTCTAAATTTTTGTATCAACAACACAACCTTGAATGAGAAGAGGAACAAGTACAAGTAGTATGTCTGGTACTAATATGAGAATTGGCAGATACAATTACCACTAAGATGCACAAATCAGAAATGTTGGCAAGTGACAAGAAATTTAAAAGAAAAATCAAAATCCTTCCCCAATAAGATGGGGAAAATCCTTTACCAACGAAGAAAAAAAGAGTGGAAAGCATTCACATCACTTCATAACTATAATGTAAGCTGTTGTTTTTTCTTTCTTCAGGTTTTGCAGATTACTACAAAACAAGGAAGTAGAGCTCTATGATTGAGTAGATAAAGCTCCTCAATATTGGAATAGAGACCAACTTTTCCCGCCAATGAATCAAACCCAGTCTGGCCTGCCATTTCTTGTATGTTCTCCAAAGGTCTATGAACCCTCCCAGCTATGACTCTGCATACCATCAAAGCTTTCCTTATAGATGGATCATCTTCAATAATTTCAATAGATTCAAAAGCTCTTCCACTTGTAGATGTAGTAAATACACCAATTCCACCTTTGAGCTCCTTCTTGGCAGAGAATCCATTTCTAATAATTCGACAAACACAACATTTTTCTGATACACACAGACTTGAGCAACCGTTTAGGCCAAGAGAGCATGCCACAGTTGTGCCATAGAACCTCAATAGCTCATTCCCATCTGCCAGGCACCGAGGGTGTTTCTTGGGAAGTTTGCTGGCTTTGATCTTTACCATTTCTCTATACTCCTCAAATCGAGCCAGAGTCTTTTGCATGTTATGAACTTTCAAAACTCTCTCAATCCTACCACAATGGTTCTCAGACTTTAACCAGCTTGTCCGACAAATGATCTCAACAATTTTCCTTGATGAATCGCCCTCTACAAGTTCAGTAACTGTCAAAAAGAATAACCTCAGTTACCGAGAAGAAGGTTACTGAAACTCTTCAATGCAAATTATGATTCCAATTTGAAGCTTGCATACTGAAACATCAGCAAAAGTTAGAAATAGATGTTTTACTTTTTGAAAGTTCTACTTTATTTTTGGGTTTAAGTGATGAACATGTTGTCAGAGAGAGTGAATCAGAGAGCTTTTCATATTCTGTGAGAAATAAGTGATCTTTTTACTGAAAGAAAAAGTGGATGTGCAGGAACTGGAGCGTCTGGTAAAAGTTCTCTCTAGAGAACGATGGAGGCAAAGCAAATTCACAGAGCTGCTTTGGTCAAAGTTACAAATAAAGAAGAAGCTAAATAATGCTTCTGAGATAGTAAACATGCATGAGCAAAATCAACCAAGGAAATTGAAACTCTCAGTAAGGATTTCTCACCAGCATGCTTGGAGAGATGATGTGCTTCAGCAGCTTCCCATTTGCTGAACTGCTCTCCACATTTATGGCAAGTTACTGCAGAACAGCTATTGGAATCTGTTTCAAGAGAGACTCTAGAGCTTGAACGAACACCACCACATCCATGAGCACCGCCAAGAGCATTAGAACCCCCATAACCAGACCCTTCTTTATCTGACAAAAGAAAAGGAGTCTTTCTTGGAGGAGTTGACGATGTCGTGAAAGAAGGATTAAAATAATGCATTGTTGAGTGCCCTCCAGGCCCTGGTGTCCCAGGCCTTAAAGTACCCACAAAAGTTGACCCACCACTACCACCACCTCCTCCTACACCGCCATTACCACCACCATTACCACCACCGCCTCCAACACCCTCTTGGAACCCACCAAATCCAGTAATCTTCAGCTCACACCTTGAGTTACTGAGTATAACTTCATGAGTTATTGGGTTAAGAAACTCACTGCTCCCAATGGATCTTGGACTGCAACTTGGTGGCTTCTCTAAATGCCTTTTGCTTCCGTGAATGACATCTTTGAGATTTGCTATAGACCTTGAACAACCTGACCTGCCTGCTTTTCTTGTCAAGATCGTGCTCAAATGCTTCCTGGATTTCGGGTCATGAACATCTGATGGCTCTGATTTGCAATGCAGAGATTTCTTCAAAGAAAACCACACGGTTGGCATACTTTTCCCCTTGTTTTTTCTTTCTTTTTGTGGGTTTGGCTTTCTTGAACTTCAAAAACTTCACAATACTTCACTGCAACTCTCTCCCTTTTCCCATTCCCAAAAGCAATCCTCTTTGCATTGGTATTCTCTTCCCCTTTTCACCATGAAAGCTGAAAAGTTGAAACTTTTCCTGCCCCTGCAGTCTTACTCCTTTCCTGCAATTTGCTTTTCATCTTCTGGAACCAACTAACATTCAGCAACTAAACAGAACTCAAAACTTCTCAATGCACATCCCATAAGACATCTAGCACTTGCAAGTACTATGATGTTGTAAGCAATCCATAATGAAAGTCATTCTAGGATCATCACATGAAACTTTTTGGAGCTAAAACTGAAATGAGAATACATGAAAAAGAGAGAGAGACAAATTAACTCAGAGCCAAAATCCAAAAGAGCCTATTAGAAAGATAATGTTCAAATGAGAAATGAAGAATCTTTGGCCCTCCGGGAACATGACAACAACCCTGAAAGAAACATGTTCACTGGCTCTAATAAATGTTGGTTACTGAGCAACGCTCACTGTGATTGTGAAACAACTTAGAAAGTGACATTTGCATATTTTGTAAATCATTTCAAATTGTAAATTTTCATACAACTTCACTAGCACATTTCTCTGTTCACCCTGCTTCTCAAGATTTCATATACAAATATAAATATGATCTCAGCTGATACAATATGATATAAAACAAAATAAAATTCAGGCCAGGTTTTCCAAACTAAAAACAAAAATAAGTTTTGACCTGTTTGGTGCACAATATATATTTTGTTCCTTTTCAGAAAATCATGTGTTTACATCTCCATGATTAGTAACTCAATAATTTGTGTCTTGATATATAAATCAAAATCAGGAGAAAATTTATATTTTCAACTTAATTAAGATTTGGGTCAATTTGCTTTTTGATATTTTTCTTATTTAGAATGTGTTTTATTATGGTGTTCTGAGAGTTGGTTTCAAGTTTGAGGACAAGAGTAACCACAAAAAATCTAAAAAGATATTATGGTATGCAAGAAAAACAAAAAGTTAAAAGCCTTAATTATAAAGATTAACTAATCAATGTGCCCATGATATGATGTTTCTTAATCCTAAACAAGTGAATCTCATCTTAACCAAGGCATCATACCACACCCAAAAAGTATTAAATAATAGAATTTAAAAGGAAGAGCATGTTATCAAGTCATGGGTGTGCACAAATCACTACCTCTTCAATTCAATTCAATTCAATTACAAGTACATTCGAGTTCGCATTCACTGCTGATTATCTCGTGAATCATTTAGTAACAATATTAGAGGATTTGATTTCTGATTTAATTAACCACCGCTAAGAGGAAGAATTGGATTTGAATGCACTCTCCACCGTTAAAATTAATAAAGGAAGTGAAGTCACCTTCAAAAATATACCAAAGTTCACAGTTGGACATAGGACCACCACGTGACTGTCCATTTCGAACAGTAGTGACTCTTTTATCTCTTCGAAGATTCTATGTTTATCTGTTTGTTTCCTCGTCCAAACTACTCTATCATATATGCATATTACAATGCAAAAGCTTACCCTCCAAAAGTCTTAACCTTCAATTTTTTTGTTGACCTAGTAGCTTTTTCCGAGGTAATTGCATACAGCTTACCCTCCAAAAAATCAAACAATCCTTATCTAAGAATGAAGGCAAGATGTAGTAATGAAATGGAATGTCGAAATTTATGATACACAAGGATGTACTTTGAGCTTGTGTGTAGATGGCATTAATGGACAATGAGATTAGCTACAAGGTAGCAATGGAAAAGAGCAATGACAGTGATAGTAAAGTGGGTAGTATGTGTTTTGTTGCCAAGTATTGGTAAAGAATGGCAACGTTTTACAATGCAAAAGCTATACAAGATTAAATGCTACAAGGGTTTTAATGGCGATGTCAACTTACCCTATTGATTATGCCAATAGCAGATATTCAGAATGGTTTCGTGAACTTTTAGCCAAATAGAAGGATTACTTGCATCACTAATTCGATAATATTATCTAATCAATGATATTTTTATATATAAATCTTGATTAATGATTGTTTAATTAGATTCATAGATCATTATTGAGCCAATACATAATACTATTAGCATTAGTGTATATTCAACAAATCTCCTAAGTTGTTATAAAATAACTCTAAAACACTTTACAAATTGTGATGGGTTATCGGGCAAAAACGACAATGGAATCCGGACTCCAAGTGGTTATTTGGAAAAAGAACAAGAGCTCATTATTAACTTTGAACACTAATCTCCATACGATTTTGAAAGCGAAAAAGGTTATGAAAAAGAGGCGCTAGATTAGATAATTTTATACACTCCATAAGGGATTCTCAAGCCTTAAATATGGATTATAATTTCCACACATGGGTAGCAATGCAATCTATCTCTATTTCTTCTTTTTGTTTTTTGTTTTGTCATTTTGTTGTTGCACATTAAAGAGAGGCGCACACACTAATGCATGATATTTGATAAAACAATTTGAATGAAGTATATTAAATTATGCCAAAGTCTAAAGTTTCCAATTATAAGTAAGAGGCACTAAAGCCATGAAAGAAGCAAGAGTGTTGGGCTGAAGCAGAAAGAATGGCACATTCAAGGGTCGGCATGTGTTGATGCACCCATTAAATGCAGGCACATGATGGGTTCTGAAGTTTCCAATTTCATCATTCATTCATATTTATTGTAAAGCTCATCATGTCATTGACTTCCATTAGCTGGCCCTAATCTTGTACTTGTAACTTTTGTTTCCACTTCTGTCTGGTTCTTAATTAATCTTGGGGCAATAGAGAGACACTATTCAAACTAATGTTATTTAAAGAATGACAATATTTTTTAGGTGTAAAGATTGCAATCTCAATGTGGCTTTAATTTAGAAGTGAAGTCAAGTTCATTACTAAGCTTTCAAAAAGTAAGTATTTTTCCATCTGATTAGGGGAGAGGAGTTTGAAAAAAGTTAGAAAATGAAATTAGAATTTTGATGATGCTTTCTACCCGGTAGCTCAGTGAAGGAATAAAATCAAT
>JANLJB010030642.1:6592-28779 GCA_026212285.1 Bursera cuneata | reverse complement strand
GTAGGATGTTCGAAACATAATTAAATTTGATACAAAATCATATTAGATTAGATTATATTTTTTTAACAAAAATCTAGCAAACCATGTCCATAAAAATCTAAAATAATTAATTTGATGTACAATTTGCTGATGATTAGAAAGAATAAATTTTGTAACGTTTACAAATGAATTTCATATTTTCATGTGCAAGGTTGTATGTTAGCATTACGGGTGAATCCAAGTTATAGCAGCAGGGCATACAAACCATTTGGTGGTAACCATCATTTCATTGCACAATTTTCCAATTGCAGGCACCAAGTTTTTTTTTGGTTGGAAAATTCTTTGACGTGTTTGGCTCGATATGTGATGTTTCTGAAGCTATCAACTATCTCGGGAAATAGTTTTGAAAATCCATACAAGACAAAGTATCAGGAAATCTAATATTTTGATCAGGTAGTTATGTCAGTCCGCTTGTGTGAAATAAATACTAACATGAAGTCTATATACCGGGGTACGTACAGTGAATGTACACGTAAATGTACAATCATACAGCCTCCAGGTCCCAGTTTTTGATGGGTAAATCTCTACCTGATAATGGCTATCTATCTTCCGAAGAATCATAAAAAAACCATAGACAAATGATGCCTTTGTAATGAGTTGATTTTGAAGGCCAAGCGAACTTTAGATTCTAGTGTATTGCTGGGTAGTGGGATTGTGAACAAAATAGTTACTGAAACAGTGCCTTTCATAAACGTAGACACCGCTTCGTAAGTGTAATATAATAATAGACCATTACAAGATTGCCGGACTTCGATGATGACGAATGTGTACCCGAATCAGGGAATTCAGATTGATGATGGGGCAGCCAGAGATAGGTTTACAGATGAGGCGGAGGTTGAAGGAGATTACAGACAGCCAGCGGTTGGATACGTATTTTAATCTTAGTAAGGATTTGATGGGGCCGACGACACACTATTTCAGAAAGCAGGTCATCATTGTGGCCCATTATTATTTGTGCTGTTGATTCAGTGACCGAATTTGTTTGGTTTTACGCATCCTGGTCTTTAAGGTGAGACAAGAAAAGAAAATTTGGGGTAGAATTAAACTGACACGAAAATTTTGAGTTCGCCTTTTTTTTTTTCTTTTCTTTTGGTAGCAAATAACGATATACACTATATCTAAAAAACCAATAAATAAATACACATTATTTACCTTACAATTCATGCAAAGATGCATCATTTTCGTATTAAAATTTAGTTACAGATTAAATATTAATGAAAATATTTACTAACTTGAAGAATTTTTTTTTAATCACATATCAAGTAGCTGTGTTTAAATGATGATTGATGAGGATACATAATGCAAAAATTCGATTCCAGTTTCCTTGGTAGGACGTTTATTTATAGATATTAATCGATTAATCAGATGTACAATTTGTTTATGGATGATAAGAAACAATAGATTCTATACCATTAACTGATGAATTACATATTTTCATGTACCTAGCTGTATGTTAACATAACATTATGGGTGAATACAGGTTTGAAGCGGTTGGTGAGTGATAGAGTGTAGAATTTGCCAATTAAATTATATATTTACTGGGTTGTTGGGCGGATGGATGGATTTAATTCCCATTTTCTGATGTTTGTTATCCCTACTTCTCCTAACCTAAGTAATGAATTTAACTAATCTAATGTGTTGAAACTTCAAGAAAGAAAGCATACACTTAGTCATCAACCTGTTTACTCCTGAATTCTCATAATGCTAGAAGAAAAATGACCGAAGTGACAGGTGCCTTTGTTTTGCAAGGCACACAAGTCATTTGGTGGCAGAACACCGTCCATAATTTTCCAATGGGAGGCACCCACTCATTGGTCAATGACTCCAGAACTTGACTGATAATCAAAGTAGAACAAGTGAGCGGTATTCCATATACAATTATTTACAAAAAACTTCCTTCTGCAGAAATGTAAATGACACGAGTCATGACCACCCAGAACTTTTTTTCTATTCAAGTGCTGAAATTGAATCTCATTTATTCTTATTCCCATTAGTATGTGAACGGCCACCAACAAATGTAATATCTATCACCTGAGAAAGGTCGAACGACGCTTTTTTTCTTCCAACCCGTGGTGTAGCTTTTTGCCATTCATCTTTTGTAGTCAAGTTTGGCAGCTCAACCCCATGCTAATGCTATTCCATTACCAGTCCCAGTCCCTTTCATATCAGGACTTTGGAATTTCATATAAGGAGTGGCCTGACATGCATACGTCAAAAGGGATTCTTCTCTTGACCACATGTTTTTTCATATAAGAGGAACTAGCAAATCTTCTATTGGCCATAAAATGATTTGGAAGTCAAGAATACTGATGGTGTTTTTGAAAGTGATAGTAATTTCTCAGTTAGAGGAAGGCAGAACCATAATAAAAAGAAAGATATTGTATCCAATTTTAAAAATGATTTAGGCACATACTCTTTGAATTAAGGATTTAAAGTAATACAAAGCTCAATTTCTGAAAATCATTACACATAACAACCCAAATATAAGCTTTGTCCGTAAACATATGCAGAAAGCAAAATAAGAAAATTAAAATGTGAGAGCTTGACAAAGCCCCATCATTGCTATATCATAACCCCACAGCACATTCTATTATAGTAAGACAGTGAAAATGAAAAGAAAAACACCACAATAGTAATGTCTTGACTATTACACTTCAACTTCCTCGTCCTTCTCGTCTTCGCTCCAGCAGCTTTTCAAAATTGACTTGGGAGATGTACAGCCATCAGCCTTGGAGAAGCTATTGTAGATCAGAGAACCACCATTTCCAAGCGCTTCGGAACTCCTTTCTCCACAATAATATCCCTTCATGTGTACAGGGAACTTGGTTTCAAGTTCTTCACCAACAATGTCAGAATGCAATGCCACAGAAAACTCAGTCGGCGCAAAGCAAGCCAGAACCCTCTCCAGCATGGGCACCAATTCCACAACATCAAAATCGTAACCAACAGCCTCAAAACTTGCATAACTGAAACCATCTTCAGGTGTGACATGAATAGTTGATATTGCATCTCCTTCAATACTATTCATGGAGTAGCCACAAGGGTCAAATTCAAAATCGCATATCTCAGATTCTGGCAGAATTTTCCTGATACCAGAATTCTCTGTCATCAGAGCTGCTGAGCTTGACTCAGTTTTGTGGAACACAGATGCTCTCTTTCTGTCCAAGCCAGTCATGCACATCTCTAGAGTGTAAACTGGGACTGAATGCTCACTCGGCTCAGCAGAAGCAGAGTAAACATGCCATTTCTTGGTGTCATCAGGACTACCCATCACAAAAGCTGTGCTATCCAAACCCAACTTGCCAAAATGACCTTCCAGGACAGCTACTTCTTCAGAGAAGCTATGGTGTGGAAATGGCTGAGCCCCAGGAAATATGAAGCTCCCCCGAGTGTATTTCACTGATCGAACAGTAAGGGAGAGAGAATCCGCCGACTTAAGTATGGCCGGGATAGAAAGGAGCAACTTAGTAGTTCCACAAGTTTTGATGATAACTTTGTAAGGGTACACGAAGAGGCTCGATTCAGAGAGCACATATGAATCAAGATACTCATTTGAAAATGAGGAAACAATAGTGCATTCAGCTGGCTTCAGCATTTCATCCAATTGATCTCTAGACAAGGAGCGGAAACCAGCACCCTCAGGATCGGCAAAGACACCAGGCTCGAAAAATGACACCTCAAGCCTCTTTTCAAAACCTTCAAATCCAATTGCAGAGACGGGCAAGTCCATCTTGCCTTACAGAAGAAAACAAAACGATTGCTAAAAAAGAGGGAGAACGAGAGCGGACGAGCGAAGAAAGAAAGGAAATAGGCCAAGTAAATTGCAGTATTGCCGAGAACTAAAATTACTAAATCGCAGTCTGAGAGAACTTAATGGGGTTATGTCACAAACTTAGGCGATCTCAGGATGGCTTTCGAACGCACTGCATAAAAAAAAACAAACAAATAATGTCAACTTAGAGATTGATTTATTCATGCTACAATATGAACAAGGAAGAAAATCAAGAGATGAAACTCACGTTGGAGTATGCAGCAGATCTGAATTTCTTGATTCCACCGTGAGGCCTGACGTCTTCAATGCTGTAGCCTAGAGGAGCTTCGTAGAACAATGATTTACTACTACTGCTAGACTTCTTCTTACCGCCTTTGGATTCCATTAGCTCATTCAAATACCTGTAATAAATCATTCCAACAGAGATCAGCACCATAAGACAGTCAAAATACAGAATTCTATCCCTCTAAAATTGAAATCCATCTCTCAAAAATTCTCAAAAGCATAAAGGGTAATCAGAACAAAAACAACAATAGCAAAAACACAACAACCACCAAAAAAACCAAATTACATAAGAACATACGAACATAAGCAACGACATTAAAACAAAAACAACAATGAAGAATAGGAACAGTTTCTTCTGCAATCAAGATGTCAAGAAAACATCAAATAAGAGGCTGCTTAAAAGATAAAACCTTTCATGCGGAAACTTGATATTCAAGAAACCATCAATATCAAATAAAGTTAACAAATTTGATCGTAAAACACACAGATTTATCCATAAACGCCGCATAACATAACATTCTAATCATCACATAAACAAACAGATAAAGATAACAAAGAAAACAAAACAAACCATCTGGAATATATGAAGCAAAAACGACGCGTAAACGATAAAAATTAAATCTTTGATGAACTTACAAAATGAGATAGAATTCAAGGAAGAGAACCCTGAAACCAAGCCTTGATTATAGACCAATAAACAAACCCCAGAAGAACTCCGAAGTCTTCCAAGAGAGAGTTTGGTCGCTACAAGGTGTGCTTTTGTGGGTGTTGTCTGTGTTTAACAAGAATTTGTTCTCCTTTGAACGTGCGGAGACAGAGAGCTACGTTACAAAGGAATAGCAGGCGTTTTTCCAGTTAATTACGCTCGTGCCAACGTGCCAACGTGCCACTTTATTTTTAGCCTTTATTCATGGGCAAATATCTTAGACCCCCATTGTTTGGATAAAATAATAACCCCCCTGTCTTTTCGAGAATATCACAAACCTTTCTCATTTTATTTTCTGGACCTAAATATTACTTCAAAAGTTTTTAGGAGTTTTGGTGGGGTAAATATATAGACACCTCTGAGATTTAGCCTAAATATAACTTACCCCTGTTATTCATAAAGTAATATAAAAATCTCCATAATTGAAAAATATGAGGTCTTGACGTGTAAAAATTATGAGGTCTTAATATTACTTAAAATATAAAAATAAGAGTTTTTATGTTATTTTATGAATAATAAGGGTGAATTTTACTTAGATTAAACTTAGGGGGTGTCCAAGTATTTACCCGCGTTTTGGTTAACAAATTCCAACAAGGACCCCCCTGGTGGAAGTGTTGGTGTGTTTGCTGCGTACTATGCCCTTCGGTTGGAAATGCTATGTATTCCAAATGGATAGGGCCCACTGCGCGGGATATCCAACAAATTGGGCTTGTTTTTTGAGCTTCCTACTTTTTTTGGGCCCAATAATTTTAGTCAATAACCAATAAATAGTGCGTGTGATTACTAAAATGGAAAACTATATATATAAATACTTCTTAAAATAAACAGAATTTGAAATTTTACTTGAAATATATAATCATGTCTAATCATATTCTTTACCTTATGATATGTTGCGGGTAATCAATTACAGCGACCGCACCATCTTATTCTAAGAGCAACTTACCGAGCACGGATGGTTTTGATTTGACTATGAAATCAACTCAATTCCTTTCCACGCAATGATATTTTTATTTGCCTAACTCTGCATCGAATGAGAATTACAATACCAGGATCTTGTTATCCTTTTATTAAAAATAAAAAGGATTGGTATATATATAGTGTTAGTTATTGTAATTTAAAATTTTTTACTTAATTTTAAATAATTTTTTGTAATAATTAATTTATTATAATTCATAAATAAGGAATATAAGTTAAAACATAATTTTTTTATATTAATTAGATAATTTTTTATTATTAAATTATATAAAAATAAATAATTATCAAATTATATCGAGATTTTAAACTAAATTTTACAACGGATTAAGCATATATATATATATATATATATATATATAGTTGAGTGGAGAATGTAACATGACAGATGGTGACTTGTCACTTTCGATGACCTCCTTTTAACAAAATAGTCAAGGGTAAAGGAACCTGTCTTGACAGCTTTGTTACAAATGTTTCAACTTTTAGGTTATCAAGACAACCCTAAAATCCTGAACTCCTTTTGGTTTATGTAAATACCTTTTTCCATAGAAGACTCCACCTGTGATACCTCCGAGTGTTAATCTTCAATTATCTCTCTAACTTATCATCTTGAAGATTTTTTTTTTTCTTTTTGATAAATTTCTAACACAAGTTCGATCTGAGTGTTCGGAAGGTAATTGCTCGAGGCAACGCCGATGTCCCCCTGGCCATGTGTTGCCTTGTGCATGAAATGGGAACGGGGTAAATATATAGACACCCCCAAGGTTTGGTTTAAGTAACAAACTCATCCCTGTTATTCATAAAGTAATATAAAGACCCCTATTTTGATATTTTAAGTAACATTAAGACCCCTATTTTCATGTATCAGGACCTCCATGTTTTCCAATTCTGGGGGTGTCTATGTTATTTTATGAATAACAGAAATGAATTTGTTATTTATACTAAATCTCGGGGGTGTCTATGTATTTACCCCAAATAGGAACTAAGGCCTTCACCCCTCAACTTAATGGACATAATCCTCACTCAAATAGAAAAGCCATTTATTGTTACCCTGAATCCAACACCTGATTTTAAGGCATAGTTATACGAAAATGATTAATTCATAAATTCTTTTAGTTTCAAGCTTATCGAAGAGGGATAAAATTGAGATTTCATCTAAAATAACAACTAGTATAGTCAAAATTATAAAACCAAATAATCAAAATACGAAACTTCCTTCATGTTGGAGTTGACAGATTTCGGTTAATAAATGAAATGAAAAACTTTACGGGTGTTTTTGATTAAAATGATAAAATATGATTCTCAATAACTTTAAGTCAAACCTCAAGTATAGACTTTCAAATATAAGAAGAATTTTGAGACAAAATTTTAGAATTTTGATAACGTTGAGAAAAGATACATGCATAGTGGATGATGTACTCTCGCATGTTTTGCACTTTTTTTTTTTTTCTTATTTGCTATTTTGTGCTCATTGAAATGACAGAATTCAGATTAGAAAAAAACTATAGATTTAAAAAACAAGGAGAATTTTGATGCAGAAATCAAAATAATGAACATGGTTTTGTGATTGGGAAGAACAGAAGGGAATGAAGTTTGATAGGTGACGAATAGATTAAGCTGTATACTAATAATAGCTTGTTTTATAAAGCAAGTTATAACCGATGCATTAGAAAACAAAAGCAAAAAAGAGGGAGAATATGAGACTGGTTGACAAGACTCAAGAGTATGTTATGGTGAAGAAATACAATATTTTGATATTGAAAATTGTGAAATACTGCAACAATTCCATGGAATACAAGAACAAGAAATCTAAGATTTTTAGCAGAAAATTAAGAATTAAGACAAAAGAGACAAGCCAGTCCTGGCAACTGGGACCCAGTTAAAAAGACCAACCAAGAACATTACTTAGCTCAACTCTTGATCCAATTAAACATATTGAAAAATAAGATTGTTGGATGATTGTGATTTGTATAATAACAATAGCAATAGAACAAGACTTTGAATCATGGGGACTGGACTGTGTCGTGTCCAAATCCAAGCACAAATTAGTGCAACAAAAAAAGAAAGTGAAAATTTAATAGTAAAACCAAAATCTTTTTAAAGAATCTTCTTTTATATCTTACCCAGAAACCCGAAGAACAAAAGGAGGCCTAACCTAAGATAAGCAAGTAGAAGTAAAAAATTTCAAAATAAAATCGGGATTTAATTTATGTTTTCTTATTATTTTGTTTGTACAGTAAGATGTTGTTGGTTTTGTTATTGGGTTCTTAAGTTAACCCCGAATCTCGCGAACAAAAATGTGAAAGGATATTAATTTTAATCTATTTAAATAAATATTTAATTTATGGTTTTGTTTGTCAAAAAGATCACATGGGTTTTTTTTTGGTTTTTGTTTTTGTAAATGAATGTATTTTGTTTTTGTTTTGACGCGATTGGGTATGAGAATGCGTGTTTAGGAAACTGTTGTGAAAACTGACACAGAAAGGAGTATTGATTGATTTTAATTAGGAAAAGTATTTCTTTTAAAGTTTTGTTTTAATTATTTAATGAGAGCGAGACTTTGATCTTGTGGTTGATTCTTATTTTATATTTATTCTTTTAGATTTTTATTTTAACGAATAGGTAGAGAAAAAGAGATGTCCTTTCGGGTTTTCGTGAGATTTCTATATGGGAAGAAACCTAATGGCAGCTTAGGGTTTCTTTAAATTTACTCTTCTCTCGTTTTCGATTTTGGTTCGCTTGTAGAGACTATATGCTCTTCCTTTGGTGATTTTGCGCATTTGGGTCGCTAGATTTCCTGCTTCTCTCATCTGGGTCGTGGGTTTTCTTCAATTTTGTGAGTTTGAGAGTCCTGGTTTTAGGGGTTTTGAAGTGTTTGCTGGGAGGAAAGCCCGTGTTTTTATTTGGAATTCTTAATCCAGAGAGTCGTTTCTCTGGATTTGAGCAACCGGGACTTTCAGCTTTCTAGCACATTTTTAGGGTTTTGATTTGATTTCATAGTTTTGGTCTTCGTTTTTGGTGCTGGGAAGCTTGAGCTTTGTTGTATATATTTAYAATTAACATCTATCTCACTTGGGTGGGTGTGGTTATGTATGCATGATGTTTCATGCACAAGGTTCTTCAAGGAATCATTGTAGTCTGCTTGCGGTTCTGAGCAGAAAATTTGCGGATAATAAGCAACAACAAGCAGCTCCGGATGACAAGCCTGAGTTTCCGTTTCCAGAACTCGCTTCTTTGGGTCGGCTAGAGGTGTGCAAATTATTCTTCTTTCGTTCTAAGTTTCTATTTTCTTGACTTTTCTTTTTTTGGGTTCATAACGGTTTAAAAATATTCATTCTGTGTTGGAATGCAGGTTCATGTTTTGAGTAACCCTTATGTTGATGAGTTCCGGCGAGTTCTTGACTCATCAGAGCCTAATATTGTGTATTTGCAAGGGGAGCAGTTGGATGATAGGGAAGAAATTGGGTCTCTGGTGTTGGGAGATGTTGACTTGTCCACTCCAGAAGCCTTATGTGGGCTCTTCGGTTCCACATTGCCTACCACTGTAAGTAACTCATCGTTTACGCTTGTCAATTAAAATGTATGTTAATGGCTAGGCTTTTTATTAGAAGTGGCTTGAACTTCTCCGTTTGGTGCAGTTGTGATATATAGTGAACTTACTGACTTGGAGAACTTTGCAAAAGAGAAAAATTTTGTTATCACATGACGGAAGTTTTAAGAGTTTTATGACTAGAATAACCATGTTTATTAGGATTAGTTTCCGGATCCAAATTTTTGGCATGCAAGTAAGCTTTGGAACGCTTTTTCTTAGTTTATGATCTCAAACAAGTTCTCGAGTAGTCTTAATAATTTGTTTGTTTGAGAAGGTAATGTAGATAGGTGTAGTTTTACATGGTGACATCGTGCTCTATAAGTCATTAGTGCCACTTATTTTTTTAATTTCTAATTTACTTCCATTTATTGGATTAGTATGGCTTTTCTTTTACAGTGTTTGCATCTAATTTTTATGATTTGACTCATCTTTTTATTTTCTTTATTTAATCTACTCTCAAATCTTTGTGCAGGTTTATTTAGAGATTCCAAACGGTGAAAAATTGGCAGAGGCACTTCATTCAAAGGTCATGGATTGTGGGCAATCTTAATTTTTTTTTTCTTTTTGGGCTAAAGAGATATTTGGAAATTGTTGTTAATCTAGGAATGTTGAGTGGCATTTAAAAGTTGGGATTCTGCAGATGTTTGTATGCCTTTTTATGCGAAAGTTGTTCATTCTGGTGTTTCATTTTTGCAGGGAGTTCCTTATGTTATATATTGGAAACATTCATTTTCATGCTATGCGGCTTGTCATTTTCGTCAAGCACTGTTATCAGTGGTGCAAAGGTTTGTTTATTTATTTATTTTTTTCCTTTTTTACATTTTCCTCTTATCTATTTATTTATATTCATTAATAGAAAAAAGTCATTAATTTTCCATTGAAACAAATATGATTAGAAATCTTTTTGCCTGTGCGTAACTGCTATTAGTTTTTGCTTTATGATTGAGACCTTAAAAGAATAGTACAGCAGTATGGTATAATAAAAGTAGCAAGGTATTGAAACAATGTTATGTCTATGCAATTATTTATCTATAGACTGGAGGTGACCCATCCTTGCCCTTATCTAATGCACACCTTTTGAGGTCTATCTTTCTTCATGGTGCATGTTTTCTTCGTTGTACACCTAGTTATCACGATCTCTTTAGTGAAATACTGAAGATAATATTCTGGACTCTTGTGTGCATTGCAGTTCATGCAGCCATACATGGGATGCATTCCAGCTTGCCCATGCATCTTTTAAGCTGTACTGTGTCAGGAACAACAATGTTGTGCCTTCTAATAGCCAGAAAGTTAGTAGTAAGCTTGGACCATATTTGCTTGGGGACCCTCCCAAGATTGATATTGCTCTTCCTGAGACAGAGGTGCAGGGGGAAGAAGATTCTCCTGGGAATCTTCCTTCTATAAAGATATATGATGATGATGTGACCATAAGGTTTCTTGTTTGTGGAATTCCATGCACAATGGTAGGTCTAATTTATTTAAGCTTCAGATCTATTTGCTGTTTGCTGAATCACTAGAACTATTTCCCAATATGCAATGGTTACAAACTATACTCTTTTACAGGATTCGTGCTTATTGGGATCTTTGGAGGATGGACTAAATGCTCTCTTAAACATTGAAGTAAGTTTGGTGAAAGAGTTTTGTTTCAATTATATATTAAGCACCTCAATTGATGTCTTATAGTTGGTTCATTTGAGCCTGCCATAGTAGGCTGGTAACCAAGAGTTCATTTTGTTGGCCCCTTGGCAATTGCTCCCCTTCCCTTAAAATGATAATGTCTCCCTTTGCTCTGTAAAGTTGCAAAGATAGGGCTGAACTCAGATGGACTATGACCAAGTTGGGATTGGAAATTGGTCTTTATATCAAATTAGGAGCTTAAGTCCATTTCCAAAGTAAAAATGTTAATTTGCATGCAGGGACACATTTTCTGAAAGCGTGTCACCTACAGTCCAGTGCTGATATTTGACATCACCCTCTTCTTCTTTTTTGTCTCTACATAGTTTTTCCTTTAATCACCAGGTTCATACGCCACTGATTGACCTCTCAATATTAACCAAGCCAATTTAGTTGGTGATCACAATTACAATAATATAAGATTGAACTAGCAAAGCTACGGTATCCTTAGTACTTATTGTTCAAATTCATGTTGGACAAAGGAAACCAGCATAACCAAAAATGAAAGTGTCAGTAGATATGATACCTCGAGATTCTTGTGAGTTTTTTATACTAAAGCATGCCGGTTAGATGAATCCTCTCTCATCGATGTATGTGTTGGATTCAATCCTAGCATTCATGAGATTGCCATTTCCAATCACTTCCTGCTCATTCTGTCATATTTTCATGTATATATGGTGACTCCATTTTCTATTGGTAACACTGCTTCTTTTTTTTTCTCTTCTTCCTCTTTGGTGGTGCTTCTGCAGATACGAGGAAGTAAACTTCATAGCCGGACGAGGTACATAACGTTAATGTGCCAAAGACATGTTATTTGCTGCTTCTTTTATTATACTATGACTTATATTGGAGTTAGTGACTTTAACTTCTTAGAAATACTTTCTAGCTTCACACATTGCATCTTCTCCAAGGTTGGTTTTTTTAGTTTCCAATATATCATGCTAACCATTTGAACTGATTGTTTGCAGTGCTCCACCACCGCCTCTTCAGGCTGGAACATTTTCTCGTGGTGTAGTTACGATGCGATGTGATTTATCAACCTGCAGTTCTGCTCACATATCACTTCTAGTGTCTGGCAGTGCACAGACCTGTTTTAATGATCAGGCAAGCATTATCTATTTTACTTGGTTTGACTGCTGTTTGAGTGTTTGATCTCTAAATTCACATATTGCCCATTTTGGGTTTGTTTTCAGCTTCTGGAAAATCATATAAAGAATGAGCTTATTGAAAATTGTCAGCTAGCTCATGCATTACCAAACTCTGAGGAAAGCAAACCACCTTCGTCTGAGCCTAGAAAGTCTGCCTCTATAGCCTGTGGAGCAAGTGTTTTTGAAGTTTGCATGAAGGTTCCAACATGGGCTTCACAGGTTAGATTTCTCTCAACCTTCTGATTCTTAATCAATAACTGCCACTGATTTGTGCTCTTCTTATCTATCTTTAAAGTTTCAAGCGGATTGCTGGTGATAGACATTTGTACTTGTTTACTTAACGCTAGTTTGTGCATATGATGCAGTTAGCATAAATACCTTGTTATTTTTATCTATAACTTGTGTCATTGGTAGCCCTAGATGTAGGAAATATTAGTTTATTATTTTATTTTTTGATGCTTTGGTTTTCAGAGGGATGGATTATGGGTTTTCTTGAGACAGATTTAATGACAGAACAATGTTTGGATTTGTCGATGTACAATTGTTTTAGATTTTCCTTAAATTTTTATTTCTGCTTAATATTAGCAGAGGGAAATCTAAACCTTGAAGTGCTTATATGATCGATTTTTTTTCTTGTAGCAATAAACTGACAAGGGGGCCTTCTAAACAGTTTTGATTAAGTTTTACTATAGCTTTTAGAATTTATAAATCCAATTTTATCTTTGGCAAGATGTGAGTATGGCCGAGTTAATTTGGTTCATGTCTTCTTTGCCCAATGCCTTTTGTTATGATTTGCGTTCACAGGTTCTAAGGCAGCTGGCGCCAGATTTGTCTTACCGCAGCTTAGTTATGCTGGGAATAGCTAGCATTCAGGGGTTATCTGTTGCTTCATTTGAAAAAGATGATGCTCAGCGCCTGCTTTTCTTTTGTACAAGACAGGGAAAAGAACTTCATACTGAAAATTCTATTCTCACCAGGCCCCCTAGCTGGTTGACTCCTCCTGCACCTTGTCGAAAAAGATCTGAACCTTGCAGAGAAGTAAGAGGGCTTGAAGGTTCAAATGGAGGTAATGTTAGACCTAAAGTGAATGTTGCGGCTATGAGGCCGATCCCTCATACTCGTCGTCATAAGATGCTCCCTTTTTCTGGGTTTTCTGAGACTGAAAGATATGATGGTGACCAAGTAAAACCTAACTTGCCAGTGGCCCCAGTAAAGCATGTTGGGGGTCCTTCTCCCGTGACACATAGGAAATCTTCTAGCTCTTATCAGGCTCAGCAGATTATTTCTTTGAATCCACTACCCCTCAAGAAACATGGTTGTGGCAGAGCCCCAATACAAGTTTGCTCAGAGGTTAGTTGTTTTTGACTTTACAGTGTGTGGTCTGCGATTTGCTCTTGATGTTTAATATTTAGAAGATTTCTAAAGTGTGCTTCCTTTCCATTTTTCTGTTTTGAGGATTGTGGGTTGTTAAGATAGAGAATATTGAGAAACAGTTCAGTGAGTGCATTTAGGAGCATCGTTTGGCCATATAACTAAGTTTTATTTTATTTTATTTTTTGCTTACTTGATAGTATAATTCACTGGTGTCCTAAGAAAATCCTTTCATGTTTCCCAACTAATCGGTTAGGAAGGAAGTTGGCTTCTTCTATTATGTATTTTTAGAACATCCTATTTATCCTTATTTTGAAAAATGAATTGTCTTTAATGTGCAAAATCTAATATTTGTTATCTATTGAGTATCTCTCATAAGGATCAGCTGACAAATATGGACCATGGCATTCGAGGTTGTGCTGGTATTTGAATGTTGTGATTTAAGAGGGGTTCCGGTACTCTGAGCACATCAATTATCATCTTATTATTTTTCTTGTGTCCTAAAGTTCGTGCAGGTTTTCATATTTATTCTTATAACAAGGAATAGTCTTTTTCTTTAAAATAAATTTTCTCTCAACAATTTTTTGATTTCTGGCAGGAGGAATTTTTGAGGGACGTAATGCAATTTTTAATTCTTCGTGGACATACTCGTCTTGTTCCTCAAGGTGGGTTAGCAGAGTTTCCTGATGCCATTCTCAATGCTAAGCGCCTTGACCTTTTCAACTTGTATAGAGAGGTATGCTCTTTAATGTGCTAAATATGATTCTGGCAAGTAGAAACCAATATTGAGATATTGAGTCTTCAGGTGGTCTCAAGGGGAGGCTTTCATGTTGGAAATGGCATCAACTGGAAAGGACAAGTTTTCTCAAAGATGCGGAATCATACATTGACTAATAGAATGACTGTATGGTTTCCACTTCTAGATCTTATTACTTTATTTTGCATGTTTTCCTATATTAAACTGACTTCTCCCTAAAGTTTGGCTAGTTTATATGTATGTAATAACGCATAACAAAACCAGAATAATACCTTTTTATTCTTCATTTCCTATACTTCACCTTTTCATGGCATGTATTAGTTTCTTAATGGCGGATACTAATTTTGCAGCATTAGGTTTAGAGGTTTTAACCATGCTTGAGTTGAGCTGACATAAATTCTCTTAAGAAGCAATCTCAGTTATTGCTATCTGAAGGTTGTCGCCAAATTTTTTGCTGTCTATCCTATTGTTTGACTTGATAATTTCTTGGGTTTTGAACTTTAACAAATTGTGGGTAATAATACTTTTGCAGAATGCTTTCCTCACGATCCTCTCACCCATGTCTGGTTTTATTTTATATACTGGTCTCTCTGTAAAATTATTATTAGCAACTCATGATTCAGATTTATATCATTTTGAAATACTTTGTTATATACTGTTAACTTACTGGTTCTTTACCTCTGGTTACCTAGGGTGTTGGGAATACACTAAAAAGACATTACGAAACTTACCTTCTAGAATATGAATTGGCTCATGATGACGTAGATGGAGAATGCTGCTTATTGTGTCACAGGTCGGTCTGTCTGTCTCTCCCTCTCTAAGTCTTCACTTATACACAATCAGATTTAGTAGTACTAATAATTAGATATTTCATGTTGTGCAGTAGTGCAGCAGGTGATTGGGTTAATTGTGGAATATGCGGTGAGTGGGCGCATTTCGGCTGTGATAGGCGGCAGGGGCTTGGTGCCTTTAAGGTTGCTTAACATTCCTCAACTGTCTATTGTGATAAAATCTATTCGTTTGAAGGTGTTTAATCTCTAACTTCCGTGTGGTGAATGGCAGGACTATGCAAAAACAGATGGGTTGGAATATGTGTGTCCACAATGCAGTATCACAAATTTCAAGAAGAAATCCCAGAAAACATCAAATGGCTATTGACAAGCCCTAACTTAAATTTTAGGTTCCTACCCCCTTAAAACCTCTCTTGTCCAATCATTTTTATTTTAATCTTTCCCAATACAATACGTGAAAAGGCATGGGATTAGGAATGTAATTATTGTTGTATCCCCATTGTTGTTTTCATATATAGATTATGCCATTAAGGCCTCCAATTTTTCCTCTTTTCATACTCTCGATAAAAGAATCTCGCAGAAGATTAATTGTAGATTATATTTTATTAATTAGATGAATTTAATGAGGTAGTTTTTTCAAGTATCTTTGTGTTAAATTGTTTATTTGGTCATACTAATATATCTGAATCTCACAATAACTTCTTGTTCTAGTTGGAATTTTTAAGGCTTATATATTCATATCCACCGTAAATAAACCGAAACAAATTTATAACTCACAGCTACATGCACGAGAATATAAACAAATAGATGTACATTGTACGCATGTGTACAGTTGGAAGACAACCTAATGCCTGTACTTGTTTTAAAATGGAATTTAAAATGGAAAGCAGAAAAAAACTCAACCGCATCCGGCAATTAGTAATCCTATATCAGCTAGAAATAGAAAGGTTGTGACACTCAGATTTTGGGTTTGAGCTCTCGGGTGGTCGAGAAAGTGTTCCTCAGTTCTTGCTTCACAGCCCCATTGCAGCCATTGAGCACAATTGCTTCTCTGATGGGCTTCCCTATAATAATATTGCCATCAGAGGACAGCTGTTGCATCCCAATTCCATCGCTTGGCAAGCTGCTGTTACTACTGCTGCTGCTGCTGTTATTTTGAACAACACTGTTACTGAAGCCAAATTTCTTCCTCTCTTCAGAAGCAGTGCCAGATGATGATGCCTTTCCACCGGATATGGCAGCAGCCAGAGCAATGGGCATGAGGCAGAGACCTTTGCTCTGAAGATATTGCATCGCCATGGTCACATTGGATTCCATCATCCTCACTACCTCTTCTTCAAAGGCAACTTGATCAGGATTTGAAGAGACATCAACCCCTTGACCAGCTGGTGGTGACAACGCCAAACCATTAGAGCCCTGACAAAAAATAAAGAATTGAAAAAATTAGGTGGGTCAGTTGAAAGCTATTGTTGCATTAGATCAAAGTTATTATGCATAGTTTATGTGAAGTTATTTCCTTCTAAAGAATGACGAGGATTCAAACTCAGTGCAGTCCAAATAAATAGGCATAACAACTTCTTGTTGGGGCCCCATGTGGGAGATCATAGGATCTAGTCTCCTTTTAGGCTACTTCACCATGAATGGACACTAAAGCAGCTGCACTTAAGAGCCTAACTTTTCAACTAGGTCAATAGTTATAATCACTTCCAAGTGTACTAAAACAGCAATATGTGCCTTTTTATTTAACAAATGATGATATAGTTTACACCAACATAAGCAAGCCAAAGGAGTAGCACCTCAGCTTGACCATCTGTGATGAGAGGAAGAACCGCTCCTGCTGCCCCTAGCCTGCTCATGCTTAGTACCTGAAATTATTACACTTTGCAATATCAAGGTGCTTGGGAGTTGGCTAAAATGACTTAATCTGGAACGTTAATAATTGATTCATTAAAAAAGAAAATATAGAGGAAACTAATTACTTATCCAGCTGCTCCTGAAAGTTGATACTAAATAAGACAAGTGCAATTTCTGAAGTAAAAATATGTGATAATTAAAGAATCTTTGAGTTAATCATACCTTAACTTGGAGTTGGAGAAATTTAACATAGTCTATGATCTCGTCAAGCATGGATGCCTTGTCTGTCTGCAGTGACATGTAGTGATTGGAATATTAGACCTCTGCTAAAACTCATCCACTACATAAATCAGCCTGTAATTATTGTGCGAGTGTGGAGAGCATTTGGAAGGTAAGTCCAAGCAGAAAAAAATAGTGGTTCAATTTTAGCTGTGTTATGCTAAGCTAATAAAAACTCTGTTTTTTTTTTTTTTTAATTTTATTTTCTAAAACCTTTTAGTAGGAAAAAAAAAGGTATCTGCTATTTACAAAGATAATCTGAAAAGTGCTCATCAGATTGAATTGATTGAAAATGAGCCCATGCAACTAGCTATTACTACACCTCCAGTGAAAACTTTCAAAATTTTGCCTATAGTTCTCAAACTCTTCTTGCAAGATAACCCATATATTCATAGACATATCCGCTACAGGCATACACATCGATTCAAATTTCCAACTGTAAAAGCAACTGGAATCACCAAGTAAAGGAGTATCGATACATTAGAACTGCCGGTAGATGATCATTGCGACTACTTATAACAGGGGTACCTTATTGGAATTAGGTACAAGCTCTTGCAAATTCTTCATCCTTTCGGCGATTTTCTCTCTTCGAAGCTGCATGTATTGTAAGAAAAATAAAGAACATTAAAATCTTTATGAGTTCTAGAAAACCCAAACTAATCTCATTTAGCTACTTAAATTCTGCAGCATGAATCTCAAGCTTGAAAACAACACACTAGAAATAATTCGTGATGATTATAAGATACTACACAAACCCTTTCAGCAATGCTGTGTGGGTCAGTAGCCTGGCCTCGACGTGCCCTCACACGAGGCTTTCCACTTCCATTACAACTACCAGTTGTTGTCTGTTAGTGAGAAAAAATCGAAAACTTATATTAGTATAATTCTTTATGGGACTCCCTTGGGACATTTTTCAGCTGATAAAAATTATGTCTGATAAATACTTGAAAATTGACAAGGAAATGAGACTTTAACATGATATATACCTGCTGCAGAGATGGAAATCCAGATGTTGACATTGTTATCTGGGGCCCAGCAGCAAAAGAGGATAATGAATGATTTTGCAATTCTTGTTTCCCCTGCAGCGTATTAACAATAAATGTATTGATATTTGATAACAGGGCTGAAAAGCACTACTATGGACATGGTTACATCTCATCAGACAGCTGATAAAGGCTTTACTTCTCCAAAAAGAATATAGAGGGCAACCATAAGAACATGAGAGTTCACTATTTTGTTCAGTTAGTTTTTTTGTTCCTTAAATCGAATAAGCAACATGAATCAAATCAGTTTTATAATATGAACTACCTTCATGTTTACCGGAGTAGACAAGCTATCGAATTGCAGAATTTTATGCATCCCAACAAATCCATTACCCATGGTATCTGAATCATTTAGTTTTACCCCTTGCACACCAAAACCTTGATTTCTATCTTGTCCCATTACGGGAGAAAAGGAAGACACCTCCTCATAAGGTGGTGGAAGCCACAATTCTGGAACCGGAGAAAGAGTTTGCAAATCTCTGAGGGATTTCTGGATCTCATACAGTTCAGTGCCATTGCCTCCAACATGTCCCAATTCAATATGAGAAAGCGGTGATGCCATATCACCGGGCAGTGGAAACTGCTTTGGAGAACCACGGTTCACAGAACCTAGAGTAGGAATAGCTGTATCATATTGAAGGCCTAAATTCCCAAGTTTTAAGCCTCCATTAATCTTTCCGTCAGAGGAGAGGTTATTGACGTTGCAGTTCTGATAATCTTTTTGAGTTTGAACTTCTCCAAGTAAATTCTTGTGTACACTGTAGTCTGACTCTCCACCAAGAACAACTGATGATGTATCCTGAGCTGTTAAGTTCTCCGTTGTGTGGTTTGCACCTACAATGCTTACAGGGGAACTTTTTTCACCGTCTTCATATATTCCAAGTGAAACTGGAAGCAGTTCATCTTGTTGTTCACTATAGTCCCAACTTGATCTTTCCTTTGCATTCACATCTGACCACGATGAGGAAGAGAAATATTGATCGAGATATTCATCCATCATAAATCAGTACACAATGCAGTCCTTTTTTTCCTCTAATTGTATCAGGGGAGCGCAAATTTAGAAACTCTGTTATGTTTCTCAGTACAGAGCCTATGAGATGAATACTTCAGCTCATAGTCTCTTAGCCTGTACTTCAGTTTAGGAAAGGCAGAGATATGGTTAGATTACCACTAATCTAAAAAAGTAAATAAAGACTTGAATCACAAGGTAAACATCATCATAAGCAAAGCCTGAAAATTTGTAAATATCCATCTATCAACAAAAACTCAGCACTGAGAATAAAAAAGATATAAAAGAAAGAAAGAAAAAAAAAAGGAGAGATTTCAAGAATAATAAGCTTGCCAAAGTTATAATCACGGGCGTGAGGCTACTTTCAGCATCTTAATGCAACAACTGCTGAAAGAAAGTAACAATGGTTACAAACATAAAAGGGGACAGAATGCAGATTATTGAATTTGAACGACCATAAAAAACTACAAATTGATGTTTCTCAATTAAACATCCCAAAAAAAATAAAAAAATAAAAAGAAGAAAAGAGTTGAAGAGACAACTTCAATAGATGAAAAAGAGAATTCTACCGAAATCTAAAAATTGATGAGTCATAAGTTTGCTGAAAATTTATCAGAACTCACTGAAAAAAAGGGTGTATAATAAAAGAATTTAAAATACATGGAGAATAGAAATCCAACATCGATCATCTAAATTCAAATAAAAAAGTTCAACAACAATTATATATGCCAAAAGAAAAGATCATTTTTACCTTAACTTAAATCTAAATCACACACGGACACACACAAAAATCCAAGAAAATCAGAAAAATCTAAAAAGGAAACACTAAAACCTTTCTCACAACCCAAATTCAACAGAACTTTTTTATTTTTATTTAATTTTTTTACTTAAATCATATATCAGCAGACGCAAAAACATAATCGACACAAAACCTTCATACAAAGAATCACCAGAACTCTACATGTCAGCTGAACTTCACCTCATCAACTTATTAAAATAACATTTCATGTACCCACTTCATGCAAATACTTGACAAGCTTGTGCATGAAAAATCTGATTCATATACAGAGAGTTCAGAAGACAAAAGCAGAGCAACATATTAAAATGATCATGCAACACAACAAAAAATCTACATTCAAGTCACATAACACTAGAAAGAAACTTACGCACAGAGAGATAGCGAGAGCCAAAAGAGAGTGTACTAGTAGAACTAGAAGTAGTAAGCAAAAGCAGCTTTTTCTCTTCTCGGCATCCAACAAAAGAAGTTTAGCTTTTGATGAGTAACCGCTCTTTTTTAGTAAAAGCCCCATTTTGTATCCATTATTATATTTTTCTTCTCAGTTAATTTAGTAATTTCGTATAAAGGTTTGGTGTCGTGTCAATCACTGAGCGGTCCATGTCACCGGGATTCCGTCCTTCGCATTTCCGTTTATTTTTTCCATCGTTAGGCTAAACGTTCCCATCCGCTTTTAAGAATTGCCGTCGCAGAGCCTGTTATGCTGGCTGCAACATTCCCTAAATGGCCTCGAATGAAGTCATCTCATTGGATAGGATCTCTTTCGCGTGTGGGTATTTCAGTCATTTGGGCGAGGAGTTTCTATCCATCCGGATAAAGCGGAGAGGTTTCAGTTCCTTTGAATTTAGTGGCTTTGCCAGTTCATAAATGACGAAAACAACCTGATTGTACTTTGGCTTCTCTGAAATTAGTTTGTTTGGCTGGCTCCACCTCATGTAATATAATTTCAATGTTCTATCATTAACATTTTCTTTTAAAGGGGCAATTTGCATAACTAGCCAAGTTTAATGGCTATATTTTAAAATGTAGTCAAAATTATAATTTTTTTATTATCTGACCAATTCACGAGTTGATGAGTGCCCTACTCAAGAAATATAAGCGGTTTACGAGATTTAATTATTTAATAGTCCACTTCAATATAAACGTATAAGTATTCTTTATGATGTGACAAATAAATTATCCATTAGAAGTCTACGAATTGCATTTAGCATAACTCAGTAATTCTATAATTTTGGGGTGTCTTAAACTCATTTTAAACATAATTTTGTCTTTAAATTAAAATTCATAAAAAAAAAATCAAAGAAAATACTTAATCCAGTGAAAGTCAAAATCTACCTATTAAAAATCAAAACCCACCTGGTTTTCTCTCTCATTCCTGATTTGCTTTCTTAGCTTTAAGAAATAGAGAGCATCGCTTTTTGGAAACAGAACTCGAACTATATGCGTCGGCTCATGTCAGTGGATGCCTCATGCGTTGCTTGGCCCTGGTTGGTGATTATGACAAGAGCATATCAAAGCTTATGTTACAAACAACTCATCATATATATTTTCTTTTGCCTTCTGTTAACATCATCATCGTGAGCCTCAACTACACGAAATGGTTTGCATTGCCTAAATAAATGCATTTCGTGACCAAATCAAATATCCTTGAAAGTGATCTATTGGCTCCCACAACACAATCTTGCTTTCTCCTTTCAGTAAATCTAACCTCTGTTGGGACAAGTGATCTGTTTGTATAATAGATTAATAGGATTATGCTTTTGTAAATGAAATGTCTTATTCTCTTCCCATGTGCTTCAATGGACCCAAATTTATATATTATTGTATACTCGTTTGTCATACATATTACTTATCTTAAGATAATTATAGTTTCACACACTATTCAAGTTGAATGTAATAAATTTGAGTTCATATTCGGTTGTACATGTCATGGGTATTCCAATTCTTTTGTGCTTTAAGCATCAAACTTTTTGGATCATATCAATAATTAAAAGTATAGAAATATAGTACCAATCAATTGTAGAAAAGAATATAATCTCCTAATTTGATTTTCACAGAAATCACATTTATGATTATTTATTTTTGTAAAAAAAAAAAAA
>JANLJB010030641.1:2466-28766 GCA_026212285.1 Bursera cuneata | reverse complement strand
TCAAATTAATAGCACTTAAAGTGTAAAAAATGTTATTTAAGCTCATAATAAATGTACACTTTTAAGTGCTAATCACTCAACATATGCCACAAACAAGTTCAACAACAAAAACTAACAACTCTAACGATTGAGAAAACTTTGCCTAAAAAAAAATTAATCAAAACAAAATCCTAACTAAAAGGAATATCCTAAATTTGGTGAAATTTAAAGGAAATGAAAACACTAAATGAAAAGTATAACTCCCTGAATTATATCATCTCATTTATCCTCCTCTGAGTCAGCACCAGAAGCATTCCAAGGTCCAAGCTTTTGCCTTTGCGGTACCAAGCAAAACACCAACACACTTAGTCTTTGACAAAACGGGGTGAAGCTGCTTGTTTCACATACCGTTGAAATATCTTCTATAAAAATAAAATAAAAAATGTGATAAAAAGAACAAGGAGAATGAGTTTATTAAATCCTACTCAAAATTCAACTATAGTACTGTAAAGCAATAAAATAAAATAAAAATGACAACAAAACACGTGAGGTTTATCACCCCCTTACCAAACCGTGCAATATCCTCATTGTACAAAACTAAAAACAAAACAAAGAAACTAAAAGAACCATACAAAAGTCTAAGAAAATTAAACAAACTAAAAACAAATAAACAGCCAAACATCATCGTCATCAAAATCCATCTCCTCTGTTCTGCTACCAACAACAATATCCAAAACTCCAAGGGCTAGGCGCGCACTACCAGGTTAAGGTTGGCGGGCAATTTGAATTTCTAATTTGTGCTACGGCGCTGAGTGTTGAGCGCCCCAGCACTTAGGTTTTGACTTCAGCCATAATTGAATCAAAAATTGGCGCTGTGGCATTCAGTGTTGGGCGCTGCATCGCTCAACCACTGACTTCAACGCAATATTATTACCATTTTGGCAGCGCTCAGCCTTGGACTTGGGTACTGATTCTGCATAAAACATACAAGTGTAAAGCTCGTTTCAAGGGGGTTTTGATGACTGATAATATTCATAAATCTAAATAAACAAAAACAAAGAAAAACTAAAAACATGAAATAATTTGGAAATAAAAACTAGAACGAAACATTGGGTTGCCTCCCAAAAAGCGCTTGTTTTATAGTCATCAGCTCGACTTGATACACCCTCAGTCATCCACCACCATCAACATGGAACTTGGCACCTCTCTGCCATGGGTTTGGAAGATTCTTGACTTCATCTTCTTTCACGGGTTCAAAGATGTTGAACTGTACCACATCACCATCAAACTCCATAGTTAAGTTCCCCACGAATACATCGAGCTTAGTGTGTGATGTCCTCAGGAATGGTATCCCTAAAAGTACAAAAGCTTGATTGGAGGGAATAAGACTTTCCATGTCCAGCACATAGAAATCGGTCGGGAATACTATATGATCAACCTACATAAAAATATCTTCCAAAATTCCTTTCGAAAAGGCATTAGATCTATCAACAAGTCGTAGAACAACACCAGTTTCTTTCGATGAACCTAGATTTAAAGATGCATAAACAGATGAAGGCATTATATTTACTGATACACCTAGATCTAGCATAGCTTTGTCAACATGTGTGTTACCTATTTTACAAGGAATAGAGAAACTACCTAGATCATTACATTTAGGTGGTAGTTTTCGTTGCACTACAGTTGAGGCATTCGCCCCTAGATTTGCTACCTCATTCTTTTTAAGTTTTTGTTTCCTCTTATGAGTACACAATTCATTTAAAAACTTAGCATAGCGAGGCATTTGTTTAATAGCATCTAACAGGGGAATGTTTACCTCACATCTACCGAAGGTTACAAATATATCTCTGATCGGATCAGCCTTCCTAGATTCGACCAAGGCTTGAGGAAAAGGAGCTACTGGCTTATAATCAGAAAGGGAGGAAACTTACGCTTCGGGATCTCACCGAGATTAGAGAAGATCTTTTGATCAACAATGTGTGTCCTCCTTTCTGGCTGTACTGGTGCATGTGTCTCCTTAGTTGGACTCTCAACCTCCTTACTACTTCTCAAAGAAATTACACTCATATTTTCCCTTGGATTTAGAACTATTTGAGACGGTAGTTTATTGGAGTTTTGTGCTTTGAACCGGCTGACTGATACTGCCACTTGTCCCATCTAAGTCTTTAAGTTCCTTATGCTTGTAGTAGTCTCCTATTGAAGCTGTAAAGTGTTAGTTGCAAGAGTCTTAATTATGTCTTCAAGAGATGTATTTGAATTTGCACTTTGGTCAGGTTGTTATCTAGGAGGGTACGGTTGCCTTTATTATTGTTACTGATAACCTTAATGATTTTAATTTTGAGGCTGATGTGCTTGCTGGTTCCCATAGCTGAAATTGGGGTGGTTCCTCCATCCTTGGTTGTATGTGTTAGAGAACGGATCTTACTTCCTTTGAGGTGGTTCAGGAAAATACGGATCGTACTTCCTTTGATGTGGTTGATTTGCTCATAAAGGTCTTCTTGAAGTGTTAGGCACATATTAGTTGGATGCCCTTGTACCGAACATATCCCATAAACCTTGATTGGCTGCACATTACCTACAGTAATTTGACGAACAAGAAAGGTTATGTCTAAAATCTTTTGCTCAAGTATAGATACATTTACCTCATTGACACGTCTCGATTGATAGTCAAGCCTCGTACTAAATTGTTAAGAATTGGCTGCCATATTTGCAATTAAACTCCTTGCAGCTTCAGGTGTTTTATCTACCAAAGCTCCTCCACTAGCTGCATCTATTATACTTCTTTTGTAGGTAGAAGGCCTTCATAAAAGTACTGAATCAACAGTTGGTTATTAATTTGATGATGAGTACAGCTGGCACATAATTTCTTGAAGCGCTTTCAATACTAATGTAATGTCTTTCCATTATATTGCCTTATGCCACAGATTTCCTTCCAGATTGTGGCTACTCTTGAGGCTACAAAGTATTTCTCTAGGAATAGCCTCTTGATCTCACTCTAGGTAGTAATACTCCCACGAGGTAGATAGTATAGCCAATCCTTAGGTGCATCCTTCAATGAAAATGGGAAGGCTCTCAGTTCGATTTGCTCTTCTGTTACCCCAGAGGGTTTCATACTTGTGCAGACCACATGAAGCTCTGTCAGATGCTGGTGAGGATCTTCACCTGCAAGACCATGAAAAATAGATAAGAGATGAATCAAACCAGATTTTAATTCAAATCTGGTCGTTGCATCCAGAGTAGGAAAAGTAATACAAAAAGGGTGTTGATTTAAATCAGGAGCTGTTAGCTCCTTTAATGTTTTCTCTCTTTTAGTTATAGCTACCATCTCTTCTCATTCTAACTTCGATTCACTAGACTCTGAAGATGATAAAGTCTCTGTATTCAGTGTTGAAGGTTTCGGTTGAATGGGTCTTTTAGATCGGAGATTGTAAGATGTGTTCACTGTTTGTTTAGGCATTCAATAAAATCCTGAAATTAAATAAAATAAAAACAAAACAAAAATTAAATTAAAACTTAAAATCTAGAAAAACAACTTAAGCAAAATTAAACCTAAAACCATAAAGTCGCCAGTCCCTGGCAACGACGCCAAAATTTTGGCATGACCAAATTGATCACCCAAAATAAATTTTCTTACTTATCCCCTAAATGTATCTAGAGTTATAGTGTAAGCAAGGTTCGAATCCACAGGGACCGGATTATGATTATTCTGATTTATACTTAAGTCTTAAGTTCTAGAACCTAAGTCTTCCAAATGCAAAGGGGAATTATGACAAATTAAAAATCAATCAAACTACGAATGCAATTAAACAAGACGAAGTAAAACAATGAGACAAAAGGTGATTGAAAGAATAATTTGTTTCGCTAGATCGACTTATTAACTTAATTGATTTTATTATTCTGATTTTATTTATATGATTTACAAGAACACCAGCCTGATGCATTTTATATCTATTGTAATGCATTCACCTATCCTTCTTAGTTAATCAAAATGACCCTTATTAATTAACCTTATCTATTAAACAACCTAAAAGAAAGCTTAACTAGATTTAATCCAACAGACGCAAAGCACCTAGAAGGTATAACTGAACCAAGCAAGATCCTCCAAGCGTGAACCTTTAACCTGAGACTATAAATTACTTTGCAGTAACCACTGCAAATTGTTACCAATACCTAAAACTCGCAACGTTTGCCTATTAGGTTTCTAGATTAACTATGAATTCCCTAACCTGATCTCTTAGTTACGCACCTAATCAACCAAACAAGTAATTATGAAATAAATACGGTAATTCATATTCATCTTTTAAATCAATCAGAATATAAACTCAATTTTATTAAAAATTGTCTAACTATACAAAGTATCTCTCAATCACAAGAAGATTAGTTACTCATAACAAAATAACACAAAATAAAAATAAAAATAAAACCCATCAAGAATTCCATCAAAACTCTAAGAAGATTATCTCCAATTCTGGCTCTCCTCTCCAAAGTTGCCTTGAATCCCTCTTGATGGCTCCCTTTTTCTATCTTTCTAAAAGCCCTTAAATATGGAACCTAAGTCAAGTAAAAAAAAAAGGATAAACTTGTCCTTTTTCCTTAAAAAATATAAAGTCGGCTTAATGACAATTGGGTCAGTGCTGCGGCGGTAAAGAATCTAGTACCGCAGCGCTCAGTCTCTGACTTGTTACGTGAAATCTCTCTGGAATTGCGCCATGGCGCTAAATACTTCTGCCGCAATGCTTGCTCTCTAGAATTAGCCTTCCCTTGAACTCCCATCACTGCTGCAGCACTGAAGACTTCTTCCTCAGCGTTTAGCTACAGGAATTGGTGCTGCAGCAATGACATGCTCACGCCGCAGCACCGAGCTGCTGCCTTTGACTAGCTCTGAATTGTTCTGTTTTTGACTTAATTTATGCTCTCTCTAAGAATTCTCTTCTTTTTTGTAATAATAACATAAATCCCATTACAAAGTCTCAAGAACGCATCAATTGTCAAGAATAAAGGTATTAAAACCAATGATAAAATCATTCTATCATATTACACTTGTATTGGTTATGGAAGCGTAACTGTATGTTTCTCAAACATTTAAATATTAGATATTTAAGCAAGTGTGATAGGGAAATACTGTTAGCTATTTAGAACAGGAACAGATTCACTGGACTTGGCCCTCATGAAATCCCATTGGTAATTTACCTAAACTGTCTATGGGAGATCCATTCAGGGTAGGTGTAAGTAATCTTATGGCCTGAGACTTACATGGCCATCTCATTTGGAGATCAGCGTGCTTTGACACTTGGCGTCTGGAATCCTAAGGGGTTTCACATACACTTGTGATCGGGTGCACTATGATCCATTTAGGAGTGGGTGTAATATCAAGATGGGATATATCACTCTTGGCAAACAAAGAAGATGTCACATAGGATTCATCGACGATTGCTCAAGCCCGGCCAGCATGAGAGAATTATTAGAGTGGCTCTAAGTCATTGCTCAATTAAGAGAATCGGTCGTACTAGAATCTGACATGTACATCGTTATTGGGGTAGACATATTCCAACCCTAGGCCTCGCATGTGACATCAGACATAGGATTGTGTTACATGCGAGGTGCTTTGCTAGAAGCTAAAAATCCTATGTTCGATGCTTTGCGAATCCTTTTGGAGAATTGGGTAGATACGGTGCTTTGCTAGAAGTTAACCATGTCTTGTAAATCAGTAATGACGCGGTACATTTCACGCATGTATTCGGATAGTTCGATAAACCCGATTTACTACCAGCATTTCGGAAGCCTAATGGATCGATCATCAAGACTCACCAATGAAGGATTGACATGAGCGATGGAAATGAAATTAATCTAGGATTAATTTATAGCATTAGAGAGAGAAAATAGATTAATTTGGAATTAATCAAGTAAGTAAATTTTGTAGAGAAAATTGAATTTTTTAAACATATTTGATATGTTAATTTATTTATTAAATGGTTTATTGGACTTAGATGTCCAAATGGGCTTTAAAACGTCAAATGGTTTGAATTTTGGAAATTAAAATATTTGGGCTTAATTGTATGAAAATTGGCTTGGCCCAATTGACTTGAATTCTTTTAAATTGGATTTAATAAAGCATAAAGCCCATAAGCCCACTTATATAAGTTTTTAGACAAGCTAGGCATGAAAATTATTTTTAATGGCAATTTTGAAATTTATCAAAATACTAGAGAATGGCTTGAATGCTAGGCATGTCAAGTTTGAAGGCTTATTGGATATTTGCCTAGATAAACATTAACTATTTGAAATAAATTAGAGACAAGTGTGACTACTATTCACACATTACATCTCTCTCCTCCAAGCCATTTACATTTTCTTCCTCTCTCCCTCTCCATGAATTTTGCTTCAAATTTTGAAAGAAAGCTATCACTTTCAAGTCAATTCAAAGGTGATTAGGTGTTCCTAGTATTGGGTGGTGAATTTCCATGGTGGAAGCAAAGATTCAAATCCAAATTGAAGTTGTTCAACACCATTTACATAGCTTGGAGTTATATAAGTTTTCTATACTTTAATTACACTTTCTTAATCCTAATTGCATGATCCTAACGAAATTCTAATTGTAAGATTATATGTTCAATTATCATGTACTATCCCTCAATATCCACATAATAATTAGAAATCAGTTACACAACAATCAATGGTATTGAAGCATAAGGCATGGTAATTAGACACTCAAAAATTAACCTAGAAATCCAATAAATAAATAATCAAAGAATTCAAGATATAGAGCTAGGCTACATCAAAGCCTTAGCATAAGGAATTCAGTTCATGGCGAATTGAAAATAAACAAAAGTTGTAAAGGAAGACATAAAGAAATCTTGAAGCAGAGAAGAGATCTCGCAGTCTTGTTACACTGTTTGTCTCCGAAACACTCGGTTCTCTTTTTGTTCTGAAAGTTGGCTTTATATATGTGTCTTTTGTTGTACCCAGTCCTATTCCTAAACATACAAGAAAGTGAAATCTGCGACATGGTGCCTCTACGCAATACTATTCTCACATCGCAGCATGAACTCTCCAACTTTACATATTTGATATTCCAGTAACTCGATGCCTCGGCCCATAACGAACTATGCCCCGTGCCATGGTTCTGACTTTTAGCATCTCGGTATGATGTTTATTCACGTTGCATCTTAGATCATGTTATTCACATTTCTTCTCTATTTCTACTCTTTCTGCATCACATCTTCCCATTCTCCTACATCCTGAATAAAAATAAAATTAATGTAAAATAAAAATAAACAAAACTAAAAACAAACTAATCCTATGAAAACAAACTAAATCCTAAACTTAAAAGCATCTAATAAAGGCATTTAAAATGCTCTTATCAATATATGCACTGTACTCTTTCTGTTTAGACTAAGTTTTGTTCTATCGTTTTTTCCTAGAAAAGTTTTTTAATGAGACAATATTAAAGATATTGGACAGAGCTTAGGATTTATTATGTAATTATATATCTTTGCTAAGGTTTTTGTCCCATCGGATTTTTACTTAGCAAAATCAATTATAATTATACTAAGGTGATAAAATATCTAAAAGGGAAATGTTGTAAACAGGTTAGATATTTTTTATCCCTTGAATCCTAGCCATACATCTTTCATTATTTTACTGGCTAGAGGGGCCGCAAGAACCTCTATCTAAAGGCAGTCTCCCCTTTGTAAATATATACCAATGAGAGACAAGCAATAATACTTCTCTTTACCCATCTCTTTCTCTCATACGCGTCTCTCATCTCTTATATTTTCTCTCATTGGCTCTCGTCCACGTCCCTTTTTCCTTCTCATAAACTTCTCAATCCATATTAACATTTCATTATATTATTTGCACACCCAACAATCACTTACATTTAACTAATAAATAATAAACTTATAATATAATAGTATTAAATGAATTTGTCAATGTGTCATGTGAAAATTTGCTAAGCATAGTCAGATTCAAAGCGACAAGATGACAATTAACAAAGTGTTAGATGAATATGGTAAGGGTCCTTTTAGCTTTTTCTGTTATAAGTTATACAATTAGATCTTATAAATTAAAATCTATAGAGTTTGTTAAAATATAGTTTTCATTAAAAGGTTATTGGTTATTTCATTGAGTAAATCTCCAAACTTTTTAATATTAAATTTCTATAAAGAATTTTAAGAATTAAGAATAAAGAAAATTTTTTAAAATAAAATAAGAATATCTTTAATGTTTCAAAACCTTAAAAACATTGAAAAAAACTTTTTAGAGAAACTTCAATATTGAGTTTCTCTACTCAAAAATGCTTATTTGACTTCCTAAAAAACATCCAAATGATACAAAGTAAAATTAAATTTGCTTTTCACATTCATAACTCTCTTTCGCGTACCGGCAGTTAATTAATTGGAAATAAACACGCTCTAAATTTGAATGTATTCAAATGCCAAGTTGGATCTTGCTGACACTGAACTAACAAAAGGATGAGATATGTAGTTTAAAAGAAACTTTGTACTGCTCCTTGTTTACTAACTCAAATAATTCCAAAAGCGAAACCTACTGACGTTTCCATGGTTGATTCATGACAATTTGTCGTATTTGAATGGCCTCACATTATGGGGCATAATCAAAGGCCGCCCTCCTTGATACATCAATGGCGGAAGCTTGTAGTAAATATTTGATCGATAATCTCATAATATCTTTGTACAATTTTGAATAAATTAATCAACTACTTGAGACAAAATGAAGTCTTTTTGTGTCCATCGTTCCTCACTATGTACAAGGCATCCTGATATCCTGCATGAACTGCATATTGGCAGCCAGTCCTTGCCAAAAACTAAATGTTATATGCTTGTTAATTTAATTATTGATGTATTAGCAGCGGTTTCTGTCTCGTACATTTGAAGGTTATTGGGAATTCTTTCATGGAACTGATGAGAGCCTGCTGCATGAGATTTAAAGAGAATGATTTTATAGGTAAAGATGATATCTCTATCAATATATGGGCAACGACCTTAACAAGTAAATGATGAAATGATGCTGTTTATGTTTTTTTTAGTAGTCTCACATTGAATAATTATAAAGGGAGGTCTTGTAGTTATAACAAGGATTGATCTCTCTATCAAATAAGTTAACCTTTTAAACTAGATACTTGGGTCCTCTAATATAGCGGTATCAGAGGCAGACCCATGAACTTTCAATTTGAAGATTGGTTTCCAAAAGGAAATAGGCAAAACAGTAATCCACATGCTAGTAATTGTTATGGGTACCAATGTGAGGATTGGGTATTCAAACAAGACAGGCATGTATAATCTACACTATGAGTGTCATTTGAGAAAAATAATTTTAAGTTATCTCATATTAAAAAGTTGTAAGAGGAGACCTTAGGTTTATAAGTAGGATTAGTCTTTGCATCTAATGGGTCAAACTTTTGGGTTGGATTCCTGATTCCTCTAAAATGTATGACTTCTTCTTCAAGAGATTTTACAACACAAGGAATATCAATAGCCTTACAACTTTTTTAATTTCTTGCCTTAACATGCCTCCATACAACACTGTGCTGAAAAAACATGCAGTATATTATTTTTGGTCAACACTAGCTACTTTCTACCAGAAACAAATGGTGTATATTAAGATAGCCAGGACAAATGTTCCCTTCCAGCCCAACTGATCGCCAATGTCCTATGTGAGAACTTTTAGTATGTATCTAATGATTTGAGACTGCTTGTTACTGGAAGTAAGTTAGCCAAAATTTGGCTAGCTCACTCCCATATTGGTTGATGCTTTCCTTTGGTGCGAACGTCCACATCAGAAAAATGTTTCAATACTTATCTGATCCAAAGTAACAATATTTTAATTGCGTAGCACGCCAACAATGCAAACTACTGATTTAATTAATTTTTGAATCAAGTCACTTCTTGTGCATCCAGTCTTAGCATATATACTCGTAAAATATTAGATCAAATTTCTGTTTCTCTGGTGAATGTAGACAAACTTGATTATTCAGAGCTTATATAGAGAGACCAAAGCAGAAAATAGACAAGCAAGCAGTAATAACAGCAGTGAATGATGAGAGAGCCCAGTAGTTCAGAAATTCAGAAGGATGATGGGAAAGAGAAAGCAAGAACAGAACCTGCAGCTGGTTCTTTGAGGACAGTTCTGAACGATTCAGACTGGAAAGATACGTTGTTAATGGTGCTTGGTTCAATTGGATCTGTTGCAGATGGATCGGCCATGGCGTTGATTATGTTTAGTATCGGCAAATTGGTGAATGGTTTTGCTGGCACTTCTCTTACCCTCGCAGACATTAATAAGGTTTGTCAAGGGGAAAAAAAAAAGTATCTATGCACTACTCAAACAATTTTCTGTAACATATATAACCTGTATTGTTCCCTAAACTGTCTTGAAACTTGGAGATATGAAACGATAAGTTAGAATTAAATTTCTTTTAAGTTTAGAGAAGATTTTACCCACTTGAGAAAATTAATATCTTACATGTATACCTTTTTCGCACTGCAGTATGCAATTACCTTACTCTATGTTGCTGTTGGCGTTGGTTCTGGCGCATTTCTGGGTATTGTTTCTGCTTTTAATTTTTACTATTAATTACCTCATTTTCAGCTATGTAGAGCATCATTGATATTCTAATTAGTAATGCGTATATGAGTCCAGTTAGCATACCACGACTCATATTACTGCTCCATCTATATTAATGGAAAGTCTAGAATACCAAGGAAAACTATGTCTATGATGATTTCTTAAAAATTAATTACCATTTCATATTTATTATTCAAAGTTTCACGTATAATAGTTTTATTAAATTCTGTTTATTTTTATATCATAATATTATTAAAAATGAAACTATTATAAAACTATTTTTTATAATATTTTTTACGTATAATTAATATTGTGTATATTTGTAGTATTACACATACAAAATTTATATAAAAAATTTTATATACAAAATGATATAGCATCACTCGCTTAATGCCATATTTATTGTATATCATTTTAAAATATGTTTTACTAATCTTTTATCTATTTTTAATGGGTTGTAATTTTCTCACATGCAACTAACTTTTAACACTTTTCTCTTCTCTTTCTCTCTCAAGCTCTTACTTATCTTTTAGAGAAATCAAATTAAGGAATTTGAGCATTCAAAATTGACTTCCTACTCTCACCTAGAGGCTATTATAATTATTCAAGGAAATTATTTGAGATTAGATATTATCACATAAATTTATTTAATTTGTGAATTTCAAACTTACTCTTTAACATAGAGAATTATTTATTGATTTATTTATATAGAGTCAGTTTAATATGTTTTGATAACACTTCATGTTGATGTCTCTCATAAAAAGTATCAGCCTGGAACCATAGTTATTCCCGCTAATAACTATAAGGTTCTCCACGGTCTGAAACAAAGATATACCAGTTGTCCTAAACACAATCATGCAGCAGCTAGCCATTGACTCTTCAGAGTATGCTCTACATTCTAATACTAATAATATTCCAGGTTTACAATAACTAGGCACCCTTGGGGTAAACGTAATGAAGGACTCCTTGCAATAGTATTCAGAATATAGTCTACTAAGAAAATAATGTATAAACAACTCTCTACTATGAAAGTTGTACATGCCTACTTGTTCCAGTAATTTTAAATATACAAACTGTGTATAAAAAAACAAATATAAATTAACATTGAATTTTTTTTTTTAATCTCTTCCATTGATTTTGTCTACATTAGTATTTGTACATAAATTTGTATGTGCAGTATTCTCTGTTAACTACTGATAGATTTAACTGCTTACCTGGAACTGTGCAAACTATGTACATTCATATATGGTTTAGATAACAAATTATAAATGTTAAAGCTCGAAATTTAGTCTTCTGTTTTTATTGCAGTTTCATTTTACCAAGACACTTTTATGAATCAGTACTCAACTACGTACTATGGCACACAAATGAGGCATGCATGTGCTATGGAATGAAATAGATCTTAGAAGCACAGGGGGAATCCTAGTACTTATCGTCAACTTGTTAATGAATTTTGTATTTTTGTTTTCAAAAGAATTTGAGAATATGTGGTTAATATTAAATTTTTTTATCTCTATTTTTTTTCACCTATAAAAAATTTGATGAGGGATGTTTAAGGGCAGTTGTGTTGTCTTCTTCAAAGAAGAAATATTGGTCTATCAAATTATCTATGAAATTGTTTAATAACTGATGTATAAGTTATTAGACAATTGTCATATACCCTTTCATGATTTCATTCCTAATATATTAAAAAACTAGTTTACCTAAAATCTTAAACTTGTAAGACCAGTTTAACTATAGCATTTCCCCCTCATGTACAACCTTTTTTTTTTTTTTTGTATCTTCTTCTTCTTCTTTTTCTTTTTTGGCATTACAAGTCAAATATAAAAGATTTAAATTTATGATCACTAGATCAATTTAGTTCTAGTACCATGTTACGAAGCTCCTGACTTCCCTAAAAATATGAGCTTATAGGTGTGAACCTGAAAATTTAGATACTTATATGAGATAAGCATACCATATCAGCATATGGAGGTGGTATGTTTGATCACTTATAGACTTTGTCATGTATTGAAAACGGTTAAAGTTACATTTTTTTTTCAAGTTTTTCCTGCATTTTCTTAACCTACCCATAAATATATGTCACAATTTCATTGGAAACTACTGTATCTAACACAATATACAGAAAAATCTCTTCCCCTCTCATCCTCTATTGTTGCTTTTTCTTTTCCTCATTAAATAGAAGGATTTTGTTGGGCACGCACCGCAGAGAGGCAAACGTTTCGACTGCGTAAAAAATATTTACAAGCTGTACTTCATCAAGATGTTGGGTTCTTTGATATGAACAACGGTGCCTCCATCACATCACGGGTGGTCTCCAATATTTCAACTGACACACTAACCATACAAGGCGTTCTTACTGAGAAGGTTGGTTGGTTTATTATTTCATCAAAACTTACCTCAAATTTTTCATTTCAATAGATGTCTTAATTGATATAGCACTATCACATGAATGATAAAATGACATTAGATGATATAGGAAGCGAGTTTTGATTATTGGCATATATATCTTATGATATCATATTGACATGTTGATGTGGTACCTCAAAACTACACTGGGAGAAGGGGACAAAGTCAAAAAAAAAAAAAAAAGATAGTAAAATCAGAAACACCCCAAATAGCATTATTTTTATGGAGAGTTTCAAATTTTTTCATGCATTGAATTTGCTCACTTAAACTGAGTTTCTGGCTACGTCTCTACCTCGAAGGTGCTGATCTAGACTTTTCTAATAATAGTTACAGGTTAGAGGCAGGCTACTAACTTGTGTAAAATTATAAAATTAAGCAGATTGCAAATTTCATAATGCATATGTCGACATTCGTAACGGGGCAAATGCTAGCTCTGTACCTCAGCTGGCGACTGGCTATAGTTGCCATCCCTGCATTCTTCATATTGATAATCCCAGGATTTGTATATGGGAAACTCATGGGCGGGGTTGGAGAGAAGATACAGGAAGCGTATGGCATTGCTGGTGGAATTGTGGAGCAAGCAGTCTCGTCGGTTAGAACTGTGTATTCCTACGTTGGAGAGGACAGAATGATTCAGAACTACAAGATTGCATTAGAACAAACTCTAAAGCTTGGGATAAAGCAAGGGTTGTTGAAAGGAATGGCTATGGGAAGCATTGGAGTTACATTTGCTGTCTGGGCTCTTCAAGGATGGTATGGAAGTATCTTGGTAATCCGAAAGGAAGCTAAAGGTGGTGATGTTTTCATTGCTGGAGTATGTATAGTATACGCTGGACTGTAAGTTCAAACCTCCAATTTTTATTATTGCTTAGCCAAGTTTCAAACTGTAAAGTTGATTTAGTGTACAGTTGTAGTTGTGGAATGATACTAAAAAAATGCATAGTATCAAGTTGTCAATAATCTAAATTATTATCAAGTATTATATTTATATTTAAAACGAATTCGGATAAATTTGATACTTGATATTAAATTTGATTAGGATAATTAAATTTTCTAAAATATTATTATTTTTTGAAAGCCCCTCAAAACTTGGCTATTTCTTGTTCCTGCCCTTTGAATTCTTTTTAGGACCATTGAGTCTACTTGTAATAGAGAAGGCTTTTGGAAATCCTTGCAGTATTTGCCAGGACTCTGTTGTGCTTAGCAACTGCAAGTTTTATAACAATTTGATGATAATATTTTGATTTTGCAGTTCCCTTGGGGGTGCTCTAATCAATGTGAAGTACTTCTCTGAGGCAAATATTGCTGCTTCCAGGATATTTGAAATGATTCAACAAGTTCCAAACATTGACTTTGCTGATCAACAAGGCATAACTATGTCAGATGTTAAAGGTGAATTAGAATTTAAAGAAATAGACTTTGCATATCCTTCTAGGAAAGAAAGCTTGGTATTGAGAAAGTTCAGTCTGAGAGTAAAGGCCGGCCAAACTGTTGGTTTGATAGGCAAAACTGGGTCAGGCAAATCAACAGTTGTAAATTTGCTTGAAAGATTCTATGACCCTCTTGGGGGAGAAATCAACTTGGATGGTATTGATATCAAGACTCTTCAACTGAAATGGTTACGGAGTCAAATTGGCCTTGTAAGCCAAGAGCCTATACTTTTTGCAACCACAATCAAAGACAATATTCTCTTTGGGAAAGAGGAAGCTTCAATGGAAGAAATTATCAGAGCAGCTAAAGCTGCCAATGCACACAATTTCATCACTCAACTGCCAGATAAATACGACACCTTGGTAAGCCTAACTACAAGATGCTTGTTCCAGTACTATGCATTCCTCTTAATCTCTAATGTAATTCCTTCAGCTTTAAAGTAACTTAAAAGGTACTAAGGCTTATGTTTTGTGTTCTTCAGGTAGGGCAACTGGGAATTCAGATGTCTGAAGGGCAGAAACAAAGGATATCCATTGCAAGAGCATTGTTAAGGGATCCAAAGATCCTGCTACTCGATGAAGCAACAAGTGCATTGGACTCCCACTCTGAAAAGGCTGTACAAGATGCCTTGGATCAGGCATCACTAGGACGGACTACCATTATCATGCGCATCGTCTTTCTGCTCTTCGCAATGCTGACTTTGTTGCAGTTATTAAATCTGGAGAAGTGGTGGAATCAGGTTCCCATGATGAACTTATGGGAAATAGTTGTAGCCTGTACTCATCAATGGTGCAGATGCAGAAAGCATTTATAAGTGATGAGATTGCGTCAACATCTAAAGGAATGGAATTAAATAGTTCTGGTTGCCTTGATAAACGTAGCCCTGGTACAGAAGATGCAGCAAACAAGCCTGCTCTGCCAAGTTTTAGTCCTGACAGGAAAACCAACCACCTGCAAGAAGATCACAAAGGTTATCCTTCTCTACGGCACCTGATGTGTATGACTGCGCCCGAGTGGAAGTCAACGTTATTTGGCTGCATTGGTGCTTTCGGCTATGGATTGGTTCAGCCTTTGCACTCTTTCTGCTTGGGTGGGATTTTATCAGTTTATTTTCTAAATGATCATAGAGAGATTAGATCAGAAACCAGAATCTACTGCTTTGCCTTTTTATCCTTTGCCGTCTTCAGTTTCATCACCAATGTGTTTCAGCATTATTACTTCGGAATCATGGGAGAGAACTTGACAAAAAGGTTCAGGGAGATGCTTTTCAGCAAGATCTTAACATTTGAGATTGAGTGGTTTGATCAAGAAAACAACAATAGCGGAGCCCTCTGTTCAAGATTGGCAACAGATGCAACAATGGTCAGGACTCTTGTTGCCGATCGCTTGTCATTGTTAACCCAAAACTTCTCTTCAGCGATTTTAGCTGTTGTTTTGGGTATGGTATTGTCCTGGAAGCTTGCACTTGTAGCTATATCTATGCAACCATTCATTATTGCTGCATTCTATACTAAAGCAATAATGATGAGGACCATGTCAAAGAAATTAGTCAAAGCACAGAATAAGAGCAGTGAATTAGCAAGTGAGGCGGTTGGAAACCACAGAATCATTACATCATTCTATTCTCAAGAAAAGATTCTAAAACTTCATGAGCTAACACAGATTAGTACCAGAAAAGAAAGCCACAAGCAATCTTGGTATGCGGGAATTGGTTTATTTATCTAACAGTTTCTGACAGCTGCCAATGCAGCAGTAATTTTCTGGTATGGTGGGAGACTACTATATGCGAAAGAGATAACATACAAGAACCTCTTTCAGACATTCTTCGTCCTGGTATCAACAGGAAGAGTCATAGCAGAGACAGGAAGCATGACGTCTGACTTATCAAAGGGAGCTAGTGCATTGAAGTCAGTTTTTGAGATCCTGAAAAGAAAGAGCAAAATTGACCCAGATCACTCAGATGGCATTAAGCCACAAAAGGTTAATGGGGACATAGAATTTAAAGAGGTTGGTTTCTTCTACCCAACAAGACCAAGCCAGATTATCCTGAAGCGGCTAAACCTAAAGATTGATGCAGGAGAAGTCATTGCTCTAGTTGGGCGAAGTGGGTCTGGAAAATCCACCATCATTAGATTGATTGAGAGATTCTATGACCCATCAACTGGATCAGTTGAAGTTGATGGAATTGACATCAAGCACTATAATTTAAATGCTTTAAGGTCACATATAGCATTGGTAAGTCAAGAACCTAGCCTCTTTGCAGGATCAATCCATGAGAACATTGCATTTGGAAAGGAAAATGCAACCGAAGCTGAAATAATTGAAGCTGCAACTATTGCAAATGCCCATGATTTTATAAGGTTGATTTTTGCCAACTATGCATGTAATGTTTTATAATGTTTGTTTCCCCTAACTACTTGTTTAACATACATTCAGTACATCTATGATATGCTTCATTCATTCTTCATGTTTTCTGTGTAAAAAAAGAAAAAAAAAATAAGGGTCAAATCGAGCTTATTGGTTTCCATCTAATACTTGCATATTTAATTTCCTTGAAGAGCAGTTCCATGAGGCACGGATATGCAACTTACTGTGGAGAAAGAGGCGTGCAATTATCAGGGGGTCAAAAGCAAAGGATAGCACTTGCACGAGCCATTTTGAAAAATCCGGCTATAATGCTTTTGGATGAAGCAACAAGTGCACTAGACATTAACTCTGAAAATCTTGTTCAAGATGCTCTGAAGAAGACAATGATGGGCAGGACGTGTGTGCTTGTGGCTCATCGACTCTCTACAGTTCAGAAATCAGATAAAATAATAGTTATTGAGAATGGAAGGATTATTGAAGAGGGGTCTCACAGTGAGCTACTTGCTGAAGGAGAAAAGGGTGCATACTTCTCGCTTTTAAAATCCCAACAACTTGCCATCCTGAAGACATAGCTCATCATAAGCCATAACAAGAAGCTCATTCTGCTTAATTATTTATGTTTCTTTTTTACAAAGGGAAAAAAATAAAATAAAAAAATAAAAAATCCTTCTCTCCTGTAATTTACAGCTTGTCTCTGCTCCTGGCTTTGTAAATTTTGGATGCTTGTTACAATTTCATCTTGCCCCTTGTAGTTCTAGGAAAATTTAATTTCATGGAATGGAGTAGCTTAAATACGATGACATCATTTCAATATAAAAGAAAAAAAAATCAGCAACGAAATTATCATACGCCAGTGCAACCATATGGATGCTCTAATTCTTGTGTCTTCTTCTCAGTTTTTTCATTTTCTGTTCAAACCACTTTCTGTGAAGTTATATTAATGCAGGGTTTAGGAAAACAAAACAAGAGTATTGTCAGAGCAAACATGAGGACTTAACTTAATGTAGACAATTGATATGATTCTGATAGAGTAAGAAGAAAAGTATAGTTATATTTATTATTAGGTTAAATTTCATTTAACTCTCATGTGGTTTAGCTTAATTAGAGCTAGATCCTTCTCGTCTGAAAAATAAGCAAAAACACCTTTGGTAGTTCAGAAATCTGAACTACAAGGCTGACGATCAATATAATCACCTAAATTTTCTGTTTCTTTTGCAAATACAACTAAAAGAAAACATAGAGATTGTTGTCCCTCATTAAGCTTCATAAGAATATTAAATTCAGCAGAGAAGACAATTTGCCATATCAAGCTGTAATTAGTACACTAAAAGAAGGAAGCATGAGCGTCTTCTTATCAAAATAATAATCAATGACAACACCCGGGAAAGGATATAAACAACGATTATGAGAGAAACAGATTACAGTACCTGGTAAGTTATCTGGATGGCCACATTTCCCACAGAAGTTGTTCATCAATTTTGCTTAGCTTTTCATCATCAAGACGCTTCCATGTCTTCATCCTTTCTACTCCCATCCATCCACTCTCACCCTTTCCAAGTTCTGCTGATATAACCCTTGCTCTCCTTGGCCAGCCAGCCCTTCCATAACCATGGTATCCAAAGCCTCCACCATAACAAAACCAAATACCATCAATGTTACCACAAAAGTCATTGTTGTGGTCATGGCCCATGAAGACGGCCTTCACATCTCCCATGGAGACGAATGTCTCTAGGACACCTGCATTTACAATCGAACATGCCACAGCCTCCTGCAACTGGCCTATAATCTTTTGATAGTATAGCTGTCGAATTTCAGGGATTGGAATATGGAAAAATGCCAGTGATGGGGGATGAGCCCCTACCAATTGATTGTTATCCTGCTTTTGACCCTGTTTTTTATGAACTGCAACAAGTTAATCAATTCTAAATCTACAAAAAAGATACACCTTTGCCTGAATTTGAAAAAACAGTAAGTATTGACAAATTCATGATTTCATTTCCCAGAACAAGAATTTGGCCTGAGAAAGCAATCATGGTTCCATCAAGGTAAATTTCCAAAAGGATTTCTGCAATTTAATATTAAAAGAAAAAAAAAATGTAATGAAATCTTCATAATCAATGAAACACTTTTGTAGAAGTTAAACATACAAAATGTAACAAAACACAGAGCTAATGTATAAGAAATTAAAACATGTCTTACTTGCAATAGCATTAGTTAGCTTGTGATACCTGCAATCCATGAGAAACTCCACGAAGCCACTGTAGTTGAGATTCCTTAATCCATCCATAAGTTCGAACTCCTTGAACAATCTCCCTGTCTCCACTGTCCAGAAAGAAAAGATCAAGGACACTGCTGTTTGCCAAGTGAGAACCTGGAGGACCATAAACCTTCAAGTCATAATTCCCAAAGCCATCAATATTTCCCATCATGCTTCCTCTGGTAGGATTAGAGGTATCTCCAGCTGATGGATTAGTTTGTGCAACTGAATAATCCAGAAGGGAGATAAAATGCATCAGCTCTTCACGATTCATTGTAGATTCTTGATCATGGTTTCCCAAAATAGCTGCCCATGGAAGTCCAGATTTTAGAACAGGACCAAAGGCTTTGATTAGAGATTCAGCAGCATCTGTTGTACTTGTGCCAAATATATTATCTCCTAGTTAACCAAAATTAATTCAAATTAGTATTTTAGAGAGATAAATATATAAAGAAGAGAAAAGGAGCCTTGTACTACAATTTTGATTTTTTTTTCTTTTTTTCTCCTCTTTGAATTATTTATCCCTGCATTAAACTTCATAATATGAAATTATGAATAATACTATTCATCCCAAATTTTTAACCCAAATTTGTTTCTTAAATGATATGAAGCCAAGTAGATAATGTGATGATATAATGAGTAACGATACATCATTTGAAATTGAGGGATCGGGGGCGCAACGCCCTCGACCTATTCTCAAACTTTAAGACACATGTAAATCTTAAAGTGAAATATATGGAAATAATTAGGGAAGAACATGTAAATCTTAGCTTTTTGTTTTCTCATTTATCTATTTTTGCTTGATCAAAGGATTATAACAAATATTATAGGTTATATTGATCTAAATGATCTACAATCAAACAGAATGGGGAAGGTTCTTTTCCAATCCAGTAATATATTTACATATGTTACTTTTATTTATAGATATGTAACTTGTCTTATGTATAAAACTGTGTAAGAATTCGTAAGATAAATTGCAATAAATTTTTTTCTTTTCCTTTCAACTAGGCAGTACCACTTTGTTATTGAAATAGTGTTTCACATAATTGATTCCCAATGTTGTAATAGTAGATCTTACACAGAAAACGAAAACAGGTTTATCCTCCACGCAGGATCTTTCTTATTTTACTTTTGTAAAAAAAAGAATTCAAATGAAAAAAAAAAAAAAATATATATATATATATATAGCTCATACTGGAAATAAATTTTGGCCCGTCTCTAATATCAATCCACTAATTTATGAACTACAGTCCTCCTACTTTTCCTCTCCCAACTATTTTCAATCATTAATATGATTCTGATGTCTAAAGCTAATAAGGTATTGTTTCATATTTCAGTTGGCCTGGCCATGATATTGTTAACTTCTGCTGCATCTGTCTCACCCAAGCAGCTTAACTACTATAAGTTGATTTCTCCTAAAATTTATTACCAGAAAAAAGAAAAGAAAAATATGAATCAAATGCATATGAAGAATAAGCATGCAGATGCATAAAAAAGGGCCAGTTGAGTGTCAGTTACAAACAGCTATAACTTCGAAACTTATTCCAAACCTAACCAAATTTCATTTCAATCAAATTCAAACTCAAAACATTCTCCAACAATTCAAGTTGTCCTCAAAGTAATGAAATGGATTTATTTCCAAAAACAAAGGAAATCCGCATATAATCATGAGCACAAAAACTTAGTTTCCAAGTCTTAACTGTACCAGTAAAAGCGATGAAATCAGGCTTCTCAGCTTCAATCATCCTCTCAAGAAATCGAGTGGTGTTGAGATCAGAACAGTAATCGAACTCGGTGGCTAACACATCTCTGCACCGAGTCACCATCCCCATTCCGTAATGCATATCAGCCACCTTCGCCATTATCCCATAACCAAATCAACACACATATCAAACCCGCACTCAAATTCACCAACCCTCCCAAAAAAAAAAAAAAAGAAACAACAACCTGGAGGATTTTGAAACTACCATCGTGACGAAACTTTAGAGGAAGATCTGGTTTTCTCTTGACATGAACAACTTGCTCGTAGCTTATCAGTAGCTTCTGCGAAATGTGGCTGTGAAGAAAGTAGATGATGGCGTATATACAAGTGAGGTAAAGCAGAGAGAGCTTCCATGTTGATGTTGATGTTCCAAGTGCCGCCATAGACGCCATCAATCACCAGTTTCAGTTTCTGTTACAGACAAGCACCCAACAAATTTGGGCTGCCGCAATAACATTTTTTATATTCTTATTAACTTTCTTATTTTTTTTATTTTTAATAATAACATTTTGTTAGAAACAAGGGGTCGCGCTACGTTGGCAGCCAGCTGTCACTAACCGGTTACCTAACTTACCTGAATAAAAATAAAAAATAAAATAAAACAGTTTCCTTACCGGTAATTCGTTAACAGCCTAAAATTAAAATTTGGGTTAACTTTAGATTTTTTTTTTTCCCAATTTTAACCGTTATTTATATATCTATATAATTATGAAATATATGTTTATATGATTGATACGTAAGATAAAAAATAAGATTTTTTAATCTCTAATTTTTTTACAAACAGGATAATCTTGAAACATATACTAATATAATTAACATGTAGGGTAACAAATATGATTCTTAGTGATTGACATTTATTGATAATAAGTAATAAAGAATAAAATTCATAAACAAACTTTTTGTATTTTTTTTACGATTTTTAAGCTGATCAATATTTATTATTCATAATTAACATTTATTAATGATAAGTAATAAAGAGTGACATTCAAACATAAACCTTTTGTATATTTTTTTATGATTTCTAGGTTGATCAATATTTATTGTTCTATGTAAGATTATTGAAATATGTAAAAATGAACTAATCATGTGTTGATCAACATTTATGGGTTATAAGCAATAAAGATTAAAATTCATGAAAAAAACTTTTTATATGATCAACATTTATTATTCATTATCAAAATTTATTGGTGATAAACAATAAAGAGTAAAATTCATGAACAAACCTTTTATATTTTCTTTTACAATTTATAAGTTGGTCAACATTTATTTTTTTATATAGGATATGTAGAAATGAACGGATCAATGTCTTGATCAATATTTATTGAAAATAAGCAATAAAGATTGAAATTCATGAACAAACTTTTTATATTTTGTTTTATGATTTCTAACCTAATTAACATTAATTATTCATGATCAATAGTTATTGGTGATTGACAATAAATAGTGAAATTTATTAAAAAACTTTTTGTATTTTCTTTAACGATTTCTAAGTTGATTAATATTCATTATTCTATATAGGATTTATAAACAATAGCATGACCTTTAATCATTTTAATTTGCTTCAACATCAACATTTTCGAGGCTCTGTTCATTTTCTTTCAAGAGGTAGCTATACTTTTGTCAATTTTATTCAATTAACCAAATATTATAAAATTTTGTAGATTATTATATTTCATTGTCATGTCTTAAATTTAATTGGGTGATTTTCCTTAGTCTTTATTGTGATATGTAATTTGTTTTGATTTGTTTTTCTATACATTTCAAACCTCATCTATAACTTATTATTTATTTAGTTGTTTCAATAACAAATTTCTCATATTAAAAGTGTACATGCTTCGCTATTATTGATTTAGTTATTTCATGCAAACTGAAGAGAAGACAATTGCTAAAAACAGTGGGATTATACATGAAGCATCATATATTTACACATAGACAATGCTACATTGCCCTCTCAAAAGTAATTTCAAGAAAGGTATAAAAAATTTATTGACAGAGCAAGAAGAAGAAAAAGACAAATTAAAAAATATTATTTTCAAAGAAGTGTTCCAAAGAATAGATAATTTCAAATTGTAAGAATTTCATTTGCTTCTATAATCTTTGAATCTATATCTAAAAATAAGATTTCCATCTTCTTTCATTAAAAACTTCTTTAAAAAATTTTATAAAATCATAAAACAATGAAAAATAATAAATAATATTAAATAAACATGACCCCGTAACACACGGGCTTTTCACCTAGTTTTTTTTATATTTTAGTCATTTTAAAGTTGTTAAGTATTAAGTTTCAGTAAACTATAAAGGTTCGAATATTCATTTTAAAATGATTTTAGGTCCAAAAGTTAACGTAAATTTCAGGACGTGTCAGTTATTTATTTATTTTTTCATTAGATCTATTTGATTGTGCTAACACTTATATGGTAAATCCAATTTTCGATGTTTGGTTTAAGTCAAAAGGAAAATAAATTAGATTAAGAATAGTCTATGTTCTCTAAATTTAGGTAACTAGTTTACTCAAAATCTTGATTCTCTTAACTTAATTTAATAATCTAATGATATTACAATCAATTGTAAAATATTTTATTATAAAAACAATTATATATATTACTTTTTAATATTATTTATTTTATATATTTTTACAAGAAAGTAATTTTAAAGATATTGGTTTTGATTCTAGGTACCTATAATCCAAACAGCTTCAAAGGGAATCAGATTCTGATTCTGTACTGAAACAAATAGGAAGAATGAATAATTTATTTGATACCATCTGATTCTGTCTAATTCATATCGGATTACAAAGCTCAAACCAAACAGACCCTAGAATAAATCAAATTGAAATAGTAATAGCTAAAATATTATACCACTAAATCTGTTGAAACTTTATTGTTATCAAAATTGCACTTAAGTTGTATAACTTCAACACAAATTGCTGCTAGGTTTTCTTTTCTAAGTTCCAACTGAGTGTCTATCTACTCTCTCTTAGTTTGTGGCTATGCCGAGATTACATAGTCAAAGCACAATGGAAAAGTTAACTTTAGAATGAATTGAACGTGAGAAAATTGCTAGAATATCTCCTTGTAATTCTCAAATCTGTTTGCATACTTCCCTATATAATGAAATCAAACATACTAGACTCCGTACATACATGCCGATCCAACCTTCCCTTCTCTTTTGGAAAAATAAAATGTAAGGTTTAAGGGCCCAACCAGGTTCGAACCGGTGACCTCTTGATCTGCAGTCAAATGCTCTACCACTGAGCTATGGACCCTGTTTGTCGATCCAACCTTCCCTCTTCTTTAAATATTTATATGAATCTCTGGGCCTTAAGAGCCATTTGCTCGACTTTAAACAGAATTTAAAATTGCGAACCAAGAAATAATAGTACCACCAAACAAGAAAAATGTTTCTACTTTTTGACTTTCAATTGTCTAATCACCTACAAAATCTGCATCAAAATTGTCTACAAGTTCTAAATCAATTAAATCAAAACATAATTTCACACATTTAAGGTATCTCGTAATCCTCTTGATCACCTGCCAATAGTTTTTTTGATATTTGCTTACTACTCGTATTGCATATCACAAGTGTCTAGCTTGTGCTAGTAATTTCATATATAGGACTTAGAATTACTTCTGAGTATGGAATATTATTCATTTCTTGAATTTCTTTGCTTTTTATAGGACACATGTCTTTATAAAGAGGTTTTGATTTATGTACATGTGTGCCAATGCGGGAAAAACAGCTTTTAGTGACGACTAAAAATTTGTCTCTATTGGTAACATTTCATGACCAAATAAAGAGTCCATCATAATATATCATCTCAAATTCATAAGAAAAAATTTAGAAGAATGATCTTTAGCAATGAAATCCATTTTGGTAGCCAAAAAAAAACTTTGGGCGTGTAATTGGGGATTTTGTAGCATGAATTTTAGTAATAAAATATTTGTCACTAAAAAGCCTTCTCCAAATATCTTTAGTAAAGACTTTTAGCAACAAATAATAAGAATGAGAGATCTCTCTCGATCAACCCCCTTGCCCATCATTCTTCGAGAATCAGAAAGATTATTTTCAAGTTTTAATATGTTCCTTTGGAATCTTGGTCCTTCTACTTCATTTTTATTTACTTATTTTTTATTATTTTTGTCCCTCTCTTCTCTTTTTTTATTTTATTTTATTTCCTTCCATCATTCTTTAAAAGGTACATTTGGAACACCAATAATAAAATGAAAGAAAAATGAATACAATAGTCTATTTCACTTTGATGTGGAAGCATAGTAATAGGCTTAATGTCTTAATAATCGTGATCTTTTATCATATTTTATGCATAAATTGAACAAGTTCATAAAATAAAGGAAGACAGAATAAGTAAAGGAAACTTTTTACTAATAGGTCATTTGAATGACAACGAAATTTTGTCGCTAAATGTCCTATTCAATTATATGGAATTAGTGACAAAATTTGTGTCGCTAAACTCTTCCTCAAATAGTTTTAATGAAGACTTTTAGGATGAACATTTCATTGCTAACATTTCTATTCGATTATATTGGAAGACCTTTAGTGACAAAATTTTTGACGCTAAAAGTCTTCTCCGAATTTTTTTAAAGAAAACCTTTCACAACAAAAATTTCGCTCCTAAAAGTCTTCTAAAACAATTGAAGAGGTCCCTTAGTGTTGAAATTTTCATCGTGAAAAGTCTTCTTTAAAAAAAAAAAATTAGAGGAGACTTTTAGTGACTTAATTAAATTTCATCCTCAAAGTTACTCTGCACTTATTTTCGAAGACTTTTCGCCACTAACATTTTATCGCTAAAACTCTTTTCTAAATTTTTTTGGAGAAGACCTTTAATGACAAAAATTTCGTTAAGAAAGATCTTTAAAAATATTTGGAGAAGACTTTTTCGCGATGAACTTTTTTATTGTGAAGAGTCTTCCAAAATAACTGAAGAGGACCTTTGGCAATTGAAATTTTTGTCCCAAAAGGTCTTCTTTAAGAATTTCTCATTTACTTCATTCTCTTTCAACTTTCTAATTTTCTTTCTTTCTCTAACATTACTTTCTTCTCTACTCATATATTTTCTTTTAGTTTTGTGTTGTATATATAAGTGTAGATATGTTTTGCTTTATATCTTTTACTTATTAATTAATGTTTTCTTCTTTTGCCTTTTGAATAGGTTTCTTTCTAGCTCGAGCAAGAAGAATGGTTTTGAAGGATGGTGTTTTGTGCGTGTGTGTGTTATAAATTTTCCTATGTAGCAAAAAGTTTATAAATTGTAAATTAGTATTGTAATTGTTTTCTTGTAATTTATTATCTAATAAAATGTTTCTTATAAAAAATTAACTTGTACCATGACAAATTTTTGTTAATTTGGGGGCAAACAAGCTGAGATGAGAGAATACGAGGAAGAGAAGGAATTACCCATACAGTCTTGGAAGAAAATGAATTCACTCAATAATCGAATCTGTTACATTGTCGTATATATATACATGTTCTTCTAACTAACTGCTTGACTAA
>JANLJB010030640.1:0-19649 GCA_026212285.1 Bursera cuneata | reverse complement strand
GTGTGGGGTGGTGGGAAGTGAATTTTCTTAAGCCCTCATTTAAGATGATTCTAGCATTTGAAATCTCAAAATGCTTGTTGCTAAAATTGATTTATGTGATGAAATCTGTTAGTATTGCCCAAAACAGGAAAGAAGAAGACTTGTTCAGATTCATGAGTAATTTTGTTGTAAGGATAGATGTATTGTTAGAGGAAATAATGTTTCCAACGGAACAAATTTATACATTTGAAAGCCGTTGTGTTCTGTACTAAGTTTTTTGGTTTCTTGTTTTTGTTCTTTAGTGTTCAATTTTGGGCTTCTTTGGGTGGTTGTTCAGTTTACTAACTTCTGTTTCCGTATGCCATTTTTTACTTGTGACCTCCATGAAATTATATAAGTTCCTGTTTTGGTAGCTGCTTTTTACAAGAATTTTGTTAAAAGACTGTTATGGGTTTCAAATTCCTTAATGCAGAATTCAAGATTTCGGATAAACAAGCTAATGCTATATTGGACATGAACCTGCGAAGACTTACCATGCTCGAGGTGCTTTGTGTTTCTGCATTAATGATTTATTTTCAGTTTGCTTCTTGGATTTCAGTTTTCTCAAATAATACCTCCTGAAAGATATTTTATTCTTGTTATTGTTCAGAGAAAGAAGTTTGTTGATGAGAGTAAAACCTTGATGGAACAAATTTTGAAGCTGGAGGAATTATTGTCAAGCAAGAAAAACATATTACAGGTAACTTACTACAAGAAAAACATTCTCTTTACTATTAATTAATAAATAATAAGTATTTTATTATCTATTTGTTATTGCACTGATCCAGGATTGGTTTTCTAAATTTATTAGTTGATAGAACAAGAGGCAATTGAGCTGAAAAACCGGTATTCGAGTCCTAGGCGTTCAATGTTAGAAGACTCTGATGGTGGTCAACTTGAAGACATAGATGTCATTCCAAATGAAGAGATGCTACTGGCATGTAACATAATTGATTAACATTTTTCTTGACTTTGTTATTTGTGCCTATTATGCGTCACATTCAAGCTTTAAATCATGTGACTCCAAAGAAGTTAATTTTATTCTGAATCTCATGGATCTTATTTTAGGCACTTAGCGAAAAGGGTTATGTCAAGCGGATGAAGCCTAACACCTTTAATCTTCAAAACCGTGGAACAATAGGCAAATCTGTTGGAAAACTGAGAGTCAATGATGCAATGTCCGACTTTATTGTTTGTCGTGCACATGACCATGTGCTGTATTTCAGGTATTTCTAATCTATCCTGTCTAGATGTGATTGTGAGTTTTGCCACTTCTCCCTCCTTAAATATGTACGTGAAGCAGAGTAACAACAGGGCAACGCCATAAATAATGGAGTTGAATACATTAACCAAGATGTTTGTTTTTGCTGAGTGACTTTGATCTGTGATAGACTCCTTACTTCCCTCCCCACTTTTCTTGTCAGTAAAAAATCTGAAGTAATTCTTGGTAAATTATAGGTCTAATCATGGCAAGAAATGGTGCTTGAATTCTATTTTAGGATATAAATTTGAGATCTCGTGAATCTCTAGGCTCGGTGATCGGGAGGACTATGTCTAAAAACAGCCTTGAGATTCAATTTGTCAATTTTCTGTTCTCAATATTGGAACTTGCAACTTGTCTTTGGTGGACTTAAATTGGCAACTTAGAACAAATAACTATAATTCTGTCACTGCCTTTGTTCTCTGCTCTTGCATGAGTTCCACATCTAGTTGAAATTTTATGATCTTTGCCATCAATGTATTTGTGAAGCACCAGCTAGATTTTGGTCTTTGTTTATTTTTGCTGTCTTTGCAGCTCATGTAGCCTTATGTGAAACTATCTTCTGGTGTAGAACATCCATGATGTGCCCTCCACATGCATATCTTCCCTTAAATTCTTTTTGCTGCTAGCAATTGACAATACCAGCTGCAACATGAATTTAAGTCACCTCCCTATTCCTTCCAAAAGCATACCTTGCCGGCACCACTTTTATTTTCTACAAAATCAAAAGCTAATCATCTTATTCCATGACATTGTCAACTAAAAAACTGAAATTGTGATTTTTTATTGTCATGGCTGATGAGAAATACACATCTAAGTCTAAATATGAAAAAAAAGAAAAAAAGAACAGCTTTTCTAAATGCAGTGGTTCTAATACAATTGGTGCTTGAATCAGACATATTTTCCAGGCAATACTTTTCTTTAACTGGACATATGATATAATGGTTTTCAAGTTAGAACTTCTTTATCTTGCAAGTTTCTTCCTGAAAACCCCTCAATCTCTAAGATTTTGCCTTGTACTACACTGATGTGCTGACTAGGTTCATTTTTAGTCCTACTTTAAGGTTATTATGCATGCCCAAGCATGTGTTTTACCACTGTTCCAAACTTTTGTTGCTTTTGTAACCCCTAAAATTGTTTTTGTTATGGCATGACTAACATGTTTCTTCTTCAGTGATAAGGGAATAGTGTACTCAGCTCGTGCATATAAAATTCCTGAATGCACCCGGTCTGCTGCTGGAACTCCACTGGTCCAGGTACTTATCATTCAAATATTTTGTTCAGAGGTGATTACTTTCTTTGCCAACTAAAATTTCCTCAACTTTTTAAATGTTGGAAACAGATCTTATCTTTATCTGAGGGTGAGAAAATAACTTCCATTATTCCTGTGAGTGAGTTTGCTGGAGACCAGTTTCTTGTAATGCTTACGGTGAATGGCTACATCAAGAAAGTATCTTTAAACTTTTTCTCTGCAATAAGATCAACAGGAATCATAGCGATTCAATTGGTTTGTCCTCTTCCTTTCTGCTTTATATTTAGCTTTTAGCCTATTTCTCAATAACTTATATTAGTCATTGCATATTATTAAAGGCTTAAATATTCAAGTTAAGCCCACACCTATAAGCTTAAGCTTTTAGGAAAGTGGCAAACTTAATATGGTATCAGAGCCATAGTGACCTAACGGTCCAGGTTCGAATCCCCTCCGTGTTATTTAATTAAAAAATAAAAAAAGAGTTATTGTTTGGCCCACTTGTAAGACCCACTGAGGCATGTGAGGTTTGGTCCNNNNCACGTTGCAAGTGCACGTGAGGCCCTTGCACGTGAGGGGGCGTATTAAAGGCTTAAATATTCAAGTTAAGCCCACACCTATAAGCTTAAGCTTTTAGGAAAGTGGCAAACTTAACACATATTATTTTGCTAGGTTTCTGGTGATGAGCTAAAATGGGTCCGTTGTTGCACTAATGATGACCTTGTGGCAATGGCTTCACAAAATGGGATGGTCATTCTAAGTTCCTGTGACATTGTAAGTTATCTTTTTATTATTTTTTCATTTACAAACTCTTTTAGGGTTATTAACAATAATGCCCAAGTGAACAAGGGTTTATTGAAAAATAACATATTGAAAGCATTCTGGCAAAACTATCCAAAAGTTGAACCTAAAAGACAAACGTGTAAGGGGCATATGTTATTCCCAAAGCACAACTTGGAACAACTTTGGCACATGTGCTTCCCAAAGTTGAACCAATCTCTCATCGAGTCCCTCATTGTGTTCATCTTCTTCTTGAAAGTCATTATCAACTTTATTAGGTGCATAATACAACAAAGCTAGTTTATGACAATATATTGGCTTTCCTTGAACTGTTTTTATTTATTATTATCATTTAATTAACACAATGAGGGACGCAATGAAGGATTCGAACAAAAGCCACTTGTTCAACTTAGTTTTGATATCATGTCAAGTTATCATTTAATTTAAAAGCTTTAAGTTGATGGGTAAGGAACCTACAATATTATTTTTAAGTTTTGGAGGGAATCTTTTGATATAAATTTTTAACATAATTTATTGACACATTTTATAGTCATTGATCTCGCCTAATGTAATGTTTGAGATTTAAAATAAAAAGTTGTATTTAATAATGCCAACTCATCAATCATTTCAACTATTAGATTAGGTGAAATAATGACTAGAAATTTGTATCCAGAATTGTATTAAAAATTTGTGTCAAAAGAATTCTCTTAAAAATAAGTTTTATAATTTACAATGAGTGGCATGCTATCAGTTTCTCTCAGAGATTTTGTAACCCATGACTGCAAAATGATACCAGGGGCTGAAGTGACCTTCTGAAAGTTGCACAATTTTGGAATATATTGGTTAAAAGTTTAATTTTATTTTCATTGTTGTGACTCAGATTCGATCACTAAGCAGAAATACTAGGGGTTCGGGGGCCATGAGGCTGAAAGACGGAGACAAGATGGCAAGCATAGACATAATACCAGCAGCGATGCGGAAAGACTTAGAGAGGATGTTGAAAGATAATCAGAACAAGTAATTTGTTAAATATTACTGGATTTTAGCCAACATTAATCTTTAATTTTATCAGACTTCTTGGTTTCTGAATAAGGTGGACAGGTTATATATATTCATCTCAATTAGGAAGGGCTTTCGGGTGATTTTGTATAGTCTGTGTGAATTTTTGTTTTTCGGGAGGAGTGGTTACTTGGTGCAATTTTTATAGTACTATATACCTACGGTTTTTTTGTTCTTTGAGGACATCTCGTCTACATATGTGTCTCATCATTTTTTTATTACTTTGATATAGAATTTGTAGTCTCCTACAGGCAGAAAAAGAAACCATCGTATTTTCAACCTTCTGAGTTGAGAATACTTGTGATGGTAATCTGAACTCAGATGCTTATCAGTTGTACCAAGTTATTGAACTACATTACGCATATTGTCTTTGTAGGATGTCGTGAGGATGGGAGTTTCCTTTTCCCAATCTTTAAGTTTAATATGAGTTTGTCAGACAAAATATGAGAAATAAGTTTGATCTGGACAATAATTCACTCAGCTTCGTATTCAATCTCATATTGATAAATAAGTGTCATTTAGTTTATAATTTTCCTTCTCTCTACCCTTTGAGACCAAGGGAGTAATGACCGTAGTAAGGTTAGAATGTATTTTCATTACTCATATGAACTAATAATATGTGTATGTTTTTATATTTTTCTCTAGTGCCAAGGGCTACAGTGGTCCATGGTTATTGTTCATCTCTGAAAGTGGTTATGGAAAGCGGGTTCCCTTGAGCAGCTTCCGAAAGTTGCCTTTGAACAGAGTTGGTTTGATAGGTTATAAGGTATCATGGATATTGCATCTACTTCTTTTTCATATGAAAAGAATCACTTTTTGCCCGAGCTTGAGAATTTTATGCTCTTTGATTTCCAGTTTTCTTCTGAGGATCGATTGGCAGCGGTATTTGTTGTTGGTTTCTCATTGGCAGGTAATATTGTGGTACTGGTTTTGTAAGTTGGAGGTTATGGTTTTGTTTGATCAGTTTCACTTTCTTCTGGTAATGATTTTTCTATTTATTCCCTCTTCTCGCTTTCCTTATTTCCCTCCTAGCAGAAGACGGTGAAAGTGATGAGCAAGTGGTTCTGGTGAGCCAAAGTGGTACTGTCAATAGAATTAAAGTTCGGGATATTTCAATACAGTCCCGTTATGCAAGGTACTAATGTCCTGTTGTATTTTCTTTTCTGCAATTTGTGATGAACATAGACTCAGACATGCATGTAGCTGGAACAGTGTTGAAATTAATTTCTTAGTAGATTGTCTTGTGAATTTGTTAGTTGTTTGCTTAAGTAAGTTATATTGGCTAGTCAAACCCCCCTTCTGCCGTTCTCTTCTAAAGCGAGTTCCTTGTATGGAGTATGTCATGTGATGTGCATCAGGGTTCAAAAAATTATTTATCTGCCTAGGGAGTCTTTCTATGAGATATGTCTTTGTCACCTGACCAAAAAAGTTGTATTTTGCTCTTGTATTGTTGTCCTTTCTATTACTGATAATCAGTCATGCATATTCCAGTTTAACCATTATTCCGACCATCATTAGATCCTAGGACCATCATTATAACCATACACTTGTATTGTTGTGCAGCTATATGAGGTTTATTTTGCTTTTTATGGTCTAGTCTAAAAATCTTATATTGCCCTTAATTATCATTGGTTTAAGAGCTGAACGTGCATTCTCTAGAGCCCCTTAACTGCTGCCCCGTCTGACTTGCACGTTCTCTTCTTTGGGTGGTGAAAAGTGCTAGTTTCATAGCTCTTTCTAAAATTTAAACCTATGTGATTAGAATTTGACTATGTTTTCAGACATATTTTTGTAGTAGATACTTCCTTCTTTGCATGAAGATATATTGAATGCTGGTTTGACATTATTCCTCCTGTCACCATTCCAAGTGTCTACACTTTGTTTGCCATCCTTATGTGATGCATATTATAGTTTGAATATATTTCTTTTAGCTACTAAACAGTAAATCCAGGGCAAAACCATTTTCCAATAGATGTGTACGATGGCAATTAAGATTCAAACCAAGTTGCTACTTTGAATCTTTGTCATTAAGTGTTAGGTTTTAACTCTGATAAACTTCTTTGTTCTCCTTCTCCCTTTTCAAAGGGGTGTTATTCTGATGCGGTTGGAGCATGCTGGAAAGATTCAATCAGCTTCCTTAATCTCTGCTACAGAGGCTGAACCTGATGAATTGCCTCCAAGTACACAATCATCATTATCAACAGAGCCTGGAAATATTTCTATAGCGGCTTAGAAATTCCAGAGACACCTCTTAAGTTGTTCTGTATATATATTATGCTATACGAGTAACCTTTGTACAATTTTTGAATCCCAGTGCATTTTTTCTCTGCACAATCTGTCATGTCGTTTCTTTCTCATATTATGTATGGAAGGCCTCTTTGAAATTTTTAACAGAAGGAAATGACAACCATCAGCAAGCCCATGGAATTGGCCAACTGATATGTGACTAATTGGGAAGAAAAATATTAAACCCTTGCCACTGAATTTGGGGTTTCAAATTTCAAAATTACCGATCAAGTTCACGTTATGTATTTATATTGCTGCGTTTATTGTTCCAAGATGTTATGAAAATACTTGCAATATACATCCTGCGCCAAGAATATTAAGAAATAAGATATAATCTAAAAAAAGGAAATGGACGAATTTTGAGGAAGGTTCATAAGAAAGTGCAAGAATTTAATTGGTTAATATTATATTAACCATACTGTCCCATAAATACATAATCTTCAATACTCCAAAACAAATCTGTGTAAACATTTTGAGAGATTTTTAAAGTTATCATTATTTAATATTTTTAAAAAAAATTATTGAAAGAATAATATTAAACTTATAACAAACTTATATCACCATTCTAAGATAATTTGATATCATTGAATGTTATATTATTATTATATTCGTCTTTATTTATTGTAAAATTTTATCATACAATTTAATATTGTCGGCTGTATTAATGAAATTATGGGTTTAAAATAATTTTAGAGAAAATTTTGATAGCTTTTAGAGTCATAAATTTATTTATTATTATTGTTATTATTTATGATTTATAGAAATATTAAGTGATAAAACGTAAGATATATGATGTCATGACACTGTCCTGAAACAAATATACTAATAAAAGAAGAAATAGAAGCCCACGAAAATACTTAGTTGGACACAAGTCGAGAAGAAAGGAAAGAAGAAATCCGTTAGAAACAGAACAGAGGGAACAATGGAAGATTTTGAGAAGAAAGTGAAAATAACAGAGACAATGGAGATTGAAGAACAAGAAGAAGCCAGCAACAGTTCCTCCAAAACCCTTCATTTGCTTCGCAGATTCCTCGATATTCAGCGGCGTAGAGCCCAAGCTTATGCCATGCTGAAACGGTGCGCTTTTTCTTTGCCTTTCTTCTTGTTCTTGAATCTTGTCTCAAGATAATCCAATGAAATCTGGTGATTATGGAGATAGGATTGTATGAAGCATCATTCATAAAACTTGTCAATTACGATAGCAATTGCAGAATGGAAAGAAGCCCACTTGGTATTTCACTAACTTCTATCTATATTCGGGAAAGATTCATGTATAAATGTGCCATAAAAGGAGAATAAACCCACTTTCAGCTCGTGGTTTCTGGGATAAACGTCCAAAGAGAGTATTGTTGGGTCTTTGGGGCGCTGAGACAGATGGGTTTTACTCAAATTTTTAACCTAGTTCTTATATGTATATGATATTTAATGAGCGTGAGTATAAGTTATAGGTTGCTTTTATTTATAGTTTATCAAGTACTATGCTAGTGTTTTTTCCTTAAAACGTGTTCTAAGAGGACCTATCTATCAATATTACTGATTGTTGGCATAAACTTGGAAGGGGTTTTTCCGAGTATTTGGTTACAGGAGGGGAATTAGCGTACCAACAACTTTGTGGTGAGATTACAGCAGAGTTCAGTGACTGCTCAAAACAAGTTAGTGATCATAGCAGTTTATTTTTTATTTTTCTTAATGTTATCACAGTACCGTCAAAGTGTTTCTGTTGTGTACAGGTCCTTGACATGGAATCTCAGTTTCTACATCCTGATTCTAGCCGAGCTGATCTAGCTCAGCTGCTCAGAGCTGTTCAGAACCAGGAAAAACAAAAATTGAATTTGGTATATTACCCTACTGATTAGCAATTTCCCTCTTTTCATCTGATTTTATTGGAAGAACATTTTGGATTCAATTGTAGAACTTACTTCTTATTTACTTAACTTAGATGGTTGCTTCTGTGCTGATAATATTCTGCACTTAATACTAAAACTGGCCCTTCATTCCATCATGTACTTTATGATGTTTTTCTTTCATCCTAATAGTATATTAGAAAACTGTATCGTGATGGAAATACATAACTTCAATTGGGAGTGCATTGTATCCTAAAGTGAAGTAAAACTTATGTGTTATTGCATCTTCGTGAATAATCGAAAGTTGTAATGAAGATTAGCACCTGAAAAGCTGTAATCGTTATTGTCTTCATTGGTGGTAGTTTGAGAATGGTCGGTGAGTGAAACATGTATCTACAAGAAGTTGAGAGTTGAGGCACCGATATCTTTTTTTTGTTGTGCCATCTGTAAATTTTTTTGATCAACCTGAAAACTATGAAGTTGAGTGACAACTATTGACATCATAAAGGATTGAATTGCAGAGCTAAAAGTTCAGTTATGAATTTAATCAAACTATTGGATGATATAACAGTTGACAACTGTAATTCCGTATTTTGAGAGATAAAATTGTGCTGTCAAAGCCAGTTATGGTGTCAACCGAGAATAAGAGTATCAGTGGTAATGTGAATTTGATAAAAGGCTTGATAGGTTCTGTACCAAGTATGATTCTGGTGGTTGTAGTGTTAATTTGACATTGATGGTTATGGTATTAGTAGTATGGCATTGTGATGATAGTGATAAGAAAAAGGAAATAAATTAAAGTTCTCTAATATCTCATCATGTTGAAGCTTCAGAATTCAGCATCTCATTTGTTATGAACAAAGTTAAGTGATGACATCAAATTAACCGGTGCACACTACAAGGACTATCTGAAAGCGAGATTTAATCTTTCTTTTTTTTTTTTTTTTAAAAATCGTTGACTATAGTTTTTCTTAAAACTAATGTTCCTTTGCTTTATTTTGTTTCTGATCTAAAGCCCAACAATTTCAATGGTTTTCATCCATTTTTCTTCTTTCCAACTTGAGAAGAAGGTATGTATGTTACTCCTGGGATGCCAAAGACAATAGTGCTACATTGATCAAATATAAAATATGAGTTCAATACCTGAATGCGTGCATTTAAGTTATCCACTGCTGTTGTTTTTGTTGTTCTTCTTCTTCATCTTCTTCTCTAGTAGCATTATGTGCATAGGGTCTATTTTTTGTAAAATTCCTTCTAGTTTTTTCCTTCTCATTTGACCTTTTCATAATGTCTAAAAATTACTTTTCATTGTTTTGAAGACGGCTACAATTCAGGTATTGAAGAAGGCTGGTCGTCCATCAGAGCGTATTGTGAGCCATGAGCATTGTCGATTTAAGAGTCCAACAGAGCATGAGTGTATACATGTCCATGAGATAACCGAAACTGCGGGAACTGAAGAGGCGGAAGCAGATGCTGAATATGATAATGCTCTTAAGGAAGCCATTAGAGGTGTTCAGGATGCTGTGACTGCCATAAATGAACATTTAGAAGAAGTAAGATATGAAATTGCTGCACTCGAAGCTGAGTGACATCATTTTTTTAATATCCGATTTCTTTGCCAGAAAGTCTGTCAGATTGCAAGGCTTCAGATGAAAGGGACCAAAAAACACAGAAGAAAAGGATAATATATTATGCATCATAAATTGCTTTGCTTATCGGGCTTGTTCAACAATTAATAGATTCTGTGAGTTGGTGAAATGTACATATTTTTTTGGGTCATCCTTTGGAACATAGCAGCATTGGAATAAGATCATGTCCAGAGTTTCCCTCTCCTGGCGAGATGGCAACCGTTTTATGATTTGGCACTGATTATACGTTCTAAAAGATACCAGCTATCTTGTCTCCTCAAAAGTCAAATCATTTTGTTGCATGCAACATCATCCTAGAGCAATAAAATAAGAAGAAAATCCGTATGGAAAAGAAATATCCCAAATGAAGATATGAAATTTGATCAAATGCATCATGCTCATTAATCAATTAAGCACGCAGCTCAAGTACAGAAGCAACCTCCAAATAGAATCTACAACCATAGTGTTTCTTCACAACCATAGCAATCGAATATCAGATTTAAAACCAGCAATGATTAGAAAACATTTATCTCAGAGTTTAAAATGAATTATCAAGTTTCTGTAACTGAATTTGACTTCAAATAGAATCTACAACACCTCCCAATTCTTTATACCAACCTCCAAGGCAGTGTCAACAGAAGCAATGGAAGACAACATCGGTGGTTGCATTAAGCAGAATTTCTCTAAGGAAAGGTAAGTTTTTTCAGATTGTAAAGTATAATTCCGCTAAACACAGGCTACCACCATCTGAGATCACTAAAATTCTGCTCCATTCGATAAATTGGCCATGTGGGGAAAAAATAGGAATTTAACTATGTTTGTCACCAACCACCTGTATGACTGCCCAGATTGGCACCAAATTTAACACCTCTATAAACACCCTGACCATCCTCTGTTATAATCAACAGAACACAAATAAATCCTCACCATTTTCCTCCATTTTGGTTTGACTGCATGTAGATGAAACTTTCCATCACAAAGATGGCTCAAAGCAGTAACATCAGCCTGAAAAAGCATTCTTGTTCAGAAAATCCTACGTTATTCACATCAGGCATGTGCAATCTGTTCAGTGCATAGATCAGGAATCTTGAGCCCACACACATGCACTCATCCCAACCTAAAAGAATTGGAAATTGAAGAGAGAGTAAGGAAAAGCTTGATAAATAAACAAATACTTGCTTTAACAAAAACTGCTTCTCGGCATCAAGTAAATTGAACCAATATTTACGTGTGTTATTATTCAGCAGCATGAAAGCAAGAAAAGATGGAGAAACCACTATCTTTTATACAAGATGGACAAAGCACTCTTACCCAGTAACAGAGGTAGATTTGATCCATGTACCATAGATCCCGTAGTCCTTCACTCTATACAAAAACAATACATAATTATAAATACAATAGAGCAAAAAAATTACCCAAAAAAAAAAAAAGGAAGAAAATGCTCAAGACAATACAAATAATAAATGAAGGTCAAGAGAATCCCATCACTACCATTATCACTATCACTATCACTATCACCATCAGCATCAAAATCATTAACCTTATTAGAATGGAAAATAAATTGCATCAAAATGGCAATGATCCCACAAAGCCAGCCTCACCAATTAAATAAATGAATAATAAGTCTCATACAAATCAACTTATTTGAGACTGCAAAGATGATTACTAGAACTTTACTGAATTAGCTACACAAGATAAGTAGTCTATGCTACAACACATGGGCACTAGAAACTATACCCTTAGTGCCTTCTCTCCTGCAAACTGAAAAAGGGTCATGAATAATATGACTTTTATTTCTATATGTTTAAGCCAAAAGAGCATATAGAAATAAAAGTCATAAAAACCAATAAGAAACTTTTCACTTACAAGTATAAATCATCTAGAGTGATTTCAGGAAACAGATTGAAATAAAAGCGGAAGCCATCTGGACTGATATCTCTACACAGAAGACCTGAAAAGGATATAAAATGGGAAATTAGAGGCCAAGGTTTTAAAATATTCTAATAAAACTGCAAAGTAGTGTACCTCTGCTCTCAGCAGTTAGAAGATGCTCCTTGGCCATGGCAGGAGCAATCCCTAATGTCATTGCAGCATCGCTGGCACTTATTCCTGCTAGGAGGGCTTCAGGCTTTGTCACAAGGGTTTTAAGTCTAGCAAAAACCTGCAGTTGACAGCAACAGGTTATTGCTCATCATGCTACTCAAATTAACAAAGCAGAAAAAAATTACTTTAGAAAAACTTCAACAATATGAAGCAGCTTAAAGGTGAAAGGGATCACCTCCTCATCACTGTGGGACTTGTTCTGGATGACCATGACTCCACTATCAAACTTCCGAAGCATTACCGGACTATTGAACAAAGTACAACAAGGCAATGAAACAAGTAAGTATCATCTCATAATAAAATGACCAAAATTTTGTTACCATGAGATGAATTCCAATAGAATTAATCAACACATTTTGCATCATGATCCCAAATAGAAGGCCATTCTGCCAATTATATAAGCAAAGAAAATCTCACACATACACATCAAACTTCTCCCAAAGAGAACAAGCTTGCAACAAATCCTCAGGTGAAATCAATGCTGTGAAAAAGGAGAATAATATTAGGCATTAAAAAGAAAAAAAAGAAAAGAATTTCCATCCTATGTGAGCAAAAACACTCCAGCAAGATTACGTGTAAAAGCTGAGTATTGAAGAGAGAGACAAGGGAAAAGAGAGAACAGGGATGATAAAACCTGTGCCCCTAGCACGATTGAAGAGACAATAAACATCAATGAGATTGATCATTCCTCCAGCTTTATCCAACGGAATTTTGACAAAATCTGCTAACTATGCATCAAGAAATAATAAATTAAAACTGTCTTAGAAACAGAAATACCTTTAAAGAAAGTCCACTTCACCCAAGAACTTAAAATATAAACATATTAATATACACTCATAGAAATTTAAGAAAAATTCAATGAAGGTACAAGCATGAAACAAAATTGGAGTCCTTCAGATATGTGGATTGGCATAGAAATAAAATTTAGATATTTCAGTAAAAAGAAAATTACGCACCATATATCTAATGAATATTAATAATCTCTTTTGTTTAGAAGCTTAAACTTACATGAGACGATCCAAATTCAACAATAAAATTTAAGTTTTAAATAAAGAAACCAAGCTCGATTTTTTTATAATAAATATTAGTTTAATTTCAAATCAATTATGTACTAAAACCACTCAGCATAATTTCTTCCCTAGACCTTAACCTGGTTTCTGAACTTTAAAATCCTAAAATTAATACTTTAGTACACCTAAACTGATTGTATGCAGCTTCTATCTAGAAAACTCAAGATCCTTAACTTTCCAAGAAGTTATATGCAATTCGTGCTACAATTGCTCAAATAAACCTTCTAAACCTAAAACCTCTAGCAGTTTTACATGCTCTCTTGATAAAATTAACAACAGAACAAACTAGTTGCATCAAACATGAATAAGAGAATAACAAACCTGGCGTGACAACTGTTGGTGATACAAAGCACCTGCAGACTCTTTTGTAACAGGAGATATAATACCAACGCTCAATAACCAATCTTGCATCTCTTCTTTAGAACCCATTTCCTCCTCATTTGCTGAATTGTTTTGCGAATTCGAGCCGGACAAAAGCTTTTGCCTCATCTTCTCAGCTAGCATTACCATCTCTTTAGCCTTATTCTAAACATCCAGAACAATTACCAACAAATAACAATGCAATCTATAAACAAATTTTCCAAGATGTCTCATTGTCTATAATGTCGCGCAATAAACACTTAAATAAATGAATGCTGAGAAGGAAAGAATTGAATACCATGAGAGCATTCAGGTCCTGGAAAGCTTCCTGCAAGCTCTTGTCAGTACTCTCCCATATCTCCTGTTCCTTTCTGAGTATCCCCGCCACTCCCACCATTCTCACCGACCCGTCACTGCCATACAAGCCACCCGAACTCGAACTCGGACCAGAAACCGAACTCGACCCACTTCCACTCGCACTCTCAACTGTCGTCTCCCACGCCCTCCCCCTCCAACTCTCCCACAACTTCGCCAGAAAGACCTCCCAGTCCCCCTTCCCCCTCACGACCACCGTAATCACCACGGACTTCAGACCCGTGACCCGGCTCGGATCAGAATCTAGAATCCGATTGTCGTGAGTAGCCGAGACCTGGAAGCGGATGCGCGGGGAGTGGAAAACGGACTTAATGGATCTTTTGGGGGAGAAAATATGGGTGATCGCGGAAAGAGGAATGGCGACAGCTTTGGCGGAGGAGAGCCAGAGAAGGCGGTGGGTGGTGAGAATGAACAGACCGGATTTCAAGGCAAGGAAGGAATTGGAGTTCTCGTCGTCGGGCTCCAGGTCGACGTTGGAGAGAAGGTTGCATTCAACTTCGTTTTGGAGGAGATCCGGGCGACCGCTGCTGGTGACGGAGGCTGACGGGAAGAAGCTGTTGCTGCCCATCTCATGGAAATTGAGAGTCTGGGCGAATGATCGAAGGAGATGGAGACAGTTTTACTGTGTTTAGGCAAAAGCTCGAGCAGAGTTCACCGCGCGTTTGGGGAACTTGTACGACACCGTTTTTGTCCTTATCATTCATAGTTAACGGCTGCCACGTGTCTGATTTCTGAGTGATATTTTCAAAATAATTCACTTATTTTTCCTTCCTTAAATAAAATTATTTTCACGGAAGTAAAGTAAAATTAACATGTCATCTTTAGAAAACAAAAAAATATATAAATACATCGTCAAACCGCCCGTACGTATTCATTCTCGTATTTTTATCTTAAAAAAAACAAAAAAAGAAAAAAAGGGCGGGTGGGCTATAAACCCTGTCCTTAAACCCTACCTGCGTTTCTGGCTTTCATTATGCAATTCTAGTTTTTGTATATTCTGATAAATATGAAGCCCCCTTTCAATCACTTTCCTCACCAAATCCATTCTAATTCTTCCTCTGCTCCACTTCCTCAGCAGGTAACTCCCTGATTCTCCATGTAACTATCTGCCGAAGTTGCTGATACTATGAATGTTCAGTTACGAATAAAAACTCAATCTAATAGAATGATTTTTTTTTTCTTTTCTGGTATCTGTTAATTCGACAGGTTTTCAATTCTAATATGCCACTACCGTCTCAAATGGGTATAATGAATTCTCAATTTCCATTTACATTAGGCAATGGGCAAGCTATGCCTATGCCCAATATGCAATCACCCATGCTAACTCAACCTGGTTTCATTAATGCTCCTAACCCTTTTCTTTTCTCGCAATCTAACCATCTGGGTATTCCTCAGTTGGGTCCCATGTCACAACCCGGTCCACAAAATGGTCTGGTTCATAATTTGAGTAATTTTCCAATGTTTCCAGCTCATGGGCAGTACTTGCCTCAACACCTTAACCAAAACATGCAATTGGGTTTCCAAAATCAAATGCAAAATGTGAATCAATTTATGAATATGCAAATGCCTGGTCCTGCCTTTTTGGGGAATTCGCAGTTTGGTCTTGTGCAGTGTAATGGGTTTGGGCAGCATGTAAACCAAAACCGGCAAAACTTGGTTCAGCCGATAAAGGATGCAAATGGGTCGAAACCATCATGTGCAACCCAGGAACTAAGAGGGAACTCTCGTTCACCTCTTAAATCCGAACCGCAGCTGAGCCAGAACTTGCAATTCATGGGATCACAGGTAGTCATTTTGCTCTCTTCTTGAATCATTAGTTATTTCACACGTGGTTAAATGATTTTACTTTAAGTTATTCTCTTTCAATTTTTTGTTTGACAAGTTGAGAAAAGTGGTGTGCTACCACCCGTGGCAGTGGCATGCATTTCATCTTCTCTGTGCTTGAGATTTCTTTTTGTGAATTTTTCCTCATAGCATTTGCTTAAAATGATGATTATAAAAATTTCTATTTTTGGGTGGCTACTATAAGTTTGTGGATTTATTTCGAGCTTACAAAAGTTGCTTAGCTGCAATAAAACAATTTTAAATAATATGCAAATTGTAACTTGTCCATGTTATCTTCTGCCAGATCTTCAGTCCAAATATTTTTCCAGAATAGTTGTGGATACACTATCAGTTAAGTTGCAGTCACTGTTGCTTAATTTATGTCCTTTCTAATTGTCGCAGGGGAATTGTGTTGGAAATGGTAAGGGTAATACTTCAAATACAAATTGGAAAAATGTTCCAGGGAAGAACTTCACAAGAAATCCTAAAAGAGGGCTGCCACGGGGGTAAGTTCTTATATGTATATGTACCTTTTATAATTTCTGTTCATAAAAGATTTTGACTAGTGTCTGTAATGACAGTAAGAATGCAAATTCTGTAGGTTTGAGAAGTCTCAGTTCCATCATCTGGGTAGTGCAAAGAGAAGACATGGATTCCGTAATGACTTCAAAGCAAAAGGTTTGTGGTTGAGCAAACTTTTAAATAGCTAATAAGGGAAAAACATTCATATGTACTGACATACAAACATACATACATACATATATATCATCTTAGAGTATGACAATATTTCTCTGATATAGTACATTAAGGTGTCCTGGGTTAGAAAGCTATCAAAGCCCAACGAGGGGCAATTTTATGATAGTATTTGTAGGTGAGTGTGTCGTTTTGGGTGCTTAGTATGATGAATTATTTGTATTTGCTATTAATGGTCTGTCTCAACCTAGTAGGGATTATTCGAGCGGTTGGGTCTATGTTCTATTCCCATGAGGCCTGGGTTTGATTCTGCATGTCAGGGCCATCTACCTAACAATAAGCATGAGTTTCCTGCTAGAACAGTTAGAAATTTTGTCAAGTGTTGGAATCAACCTCAAGTTGGATGTGAAACAGTGGGCAGGAGAATTAATCTATCTAATTGTCAGTGCCATTGCTCTTATCTTCTACAGGCTTTATGGGCATATACGTACAGGAATTATGCTACAAACAAAACCCACTATCTGGTCAGGTGTAAGCATTCTGCAGTAACATTAGCTTATGTTGGTTTTCTAGCTGTGTATTGAGGGCAAACGGTAACATATGCATGGACATTGTTATCTATCATATTACTTCAAAATATCTTTTACACTATCTATGGCTGGTGTTAACTATTTGTTAAATTTCACTTATTAGCAGGACATGGCAATGACACGGCAGTGAACTTTGGTCAGGCTAATCATATGAACCAACCCAAGGAAATGAAAAGGTAAACAAAATATAAGTTTCTTAAGAATTAAGAAGAGAACTTTTTTGAATTTACTCCCCATTGTGACTGACAAACTGCAAAAAATTGGAAGTTTGAACAAATAAATAAGTGTAGCAGTATGATCTTACTTGGTTTAGCAGTTCTTGGAGGATAGCCCATCGACCAGGATTGGTGGTAATTTTAGGTTCATTTTAGAAATTGCTAATGTTAGTACTTCAACAGTTGTTCCAGATGGGGCTAAGCTTTTAGCTGCCAAAATGTGATTTTATGAACAATGGTGAAAAGTCATCAAGGTGGCTTCAATTTTTCAAAAAGTTTTTACTTTATATTTTTATTTAATTTTATTAGCTTATAGTAATCTGCCCATTTTTCTTATCTTATTGAGTGTTAATGTTGTTTGAATAGTTCTGTTCCTTTGAAATACTTTTATATGGGTGATTGTCAGAGGACCCATGGGATACACTTGTTTTAATTGCTTGAAATCTTATGTCAAGCAGAAACTGATCAAGGAACTACATGGCTTCAACCTGTGCTCCCAATTTTATCTTTCTCTCATATTTTCCTTATTTCTTTATTTTTTATCGGTCGGTTAGATTAATTAAAGCTTCATAAAAATCCTTTGCCCTGTTAACTCATCAACATGCTTATAGTATAAATAACTGCAAAACAAATTCGAGACAGGCATCTCACGTGAAATGATTGCAAATTTAACATCTCCACCAAATTGTTGACAAGAAAAACCAAATGCAACTGTGCTAAAATTTCAAGGATCCAATATCTAAACCTTCACTGAGTCCTAATAATTCCTTGCTGGTATAATAGCATGAAATGACATTTAGTTAAATAATGGCAAGTAAACAGAAAGGGAGAAGCCGCTTAAGCCTTGCATTTCTCCATTATTGTCTCATTTTACATAACTTTACTTTGTGACTGAGAATGTGGACTGTCTATGTACTAATTATTTTTGTGCTCTTTTCTTCTTACATTATATCTGACTGGTCACTGCTTGGCTTTGCATGCATGGGTGTGCTTCTCATTCTTTTTTAAATTAGGAAATCTCTTGCTTTGACCTATACGGAAAAAGAAATCCAGCAGTGGCGTGAAGAACGTAAGAAGAACTACCCTACAAAAGCCAATGTACAGAAGGTTAGTTTGACTGTGATGCCTGTCCTCCATGTGTCCTATTGACACAAGTGTTCTGATAGTTGACTTTACCACCTGCAGAAAAATAGTGAAAAGCTATCAAACTCTCATGACATTGATAGGGAGGCCAAAATGCGACGTGAGGTACATACATCTAGCTCTTTTTATACATTTTATTTTTATTTTTATTTTATCTTATATTATATATACACACACACACACACACAAATATATATAAGTTCCCCTTTCCTCAAGGTGATGCAAATAAGATCCTTGCTTTTCTTATGGACCAACATCTAAATAAGCGTGCTTGGTATATGACTAACTTTTTTTTCCATTTTTTTCTTCTCTAAATAGTATTTTAATATCTCTTTGATATATTGGGATCTTTGTTTACAGCAACTCAAGGATATTTTGACAAAGCAGGCTGAGTTGGGAGTTGAAGTTGCAGAAATTCCATCATACTATCTTTTTGACTCTGGGAAACAAGTGCACAGAAGGGAGGACAACACAAGGCCTTTGAATAAGAAGGGGAGATTCCAAAATAAGCATGATAAAAAAGGGAGATATAATAAAAAAGACCAGTTTGCAAAGAAACAAAAGTTAGCAGACAAGGATTCATCAAACAACTCTTCTTTCAACAAGAGAAAGCCAACTCTGTTGCAGAAGCTTCTGAGTGCAGATATTAAGAGAGGTAGAAGCCAGTTGTTGCAAGTTTTTAGATTCATGGTGATGAATTCTTTCTTCAAAGATTGGCCAGAGAAGCCTTTAAAGTTTCCCTTGGTTATGGTCAAAGAAAGTGAGTGTGCTGACAAGGTGATTGAAGATAAATCCTTGCCTGTAGAGAAAAATGCTTCTGAACACAACAGCAGAGTTGCAACTGAAAATTTTGATTATGATGATGATGATGACGACAGAAATAGGGAAAATCAAAACGAAAACATCAAAGCTTTTGATGATAATGATGAGGATGAGGATGATGATAAACAATTGGATTATTATGTAAAGGGAGAAGTTAGTATTTCTGAAGGACATGCGGGAGCTGAGGAAGAAGAGGGAGAAATCATTGACTAGAGTTGTTTTTCTGTCTGTATTTTTCTTTTGCAGTTGAATGTACTATAATTTTGTGAATGGTTTGGGTTAAGATAAAGTGGGAATTAACAATTATGAGTTCAGTTTTGCACAAACTT